>AP028444.1:16308309-16411705 GCA_036509395.1 Antheraea yamamai
TATCTTTAATTAACAATAAATTCTAATATTACATATCTGCAACGCATCTAATGGTCGCTTACATCTTATTATTATAGAGCACCAGCTTTTGAGGTAAAAAAAAAAACCAAACAGCATCTCTAAGCCAAATGGCTTGTTACCCAACTATGGGCTGTAGTCCGATGAAGCTGTGAAGGCCCGTCAGGCCTATAGCGAATCAGTTCGAAAAAAAAGCAAAATTATGTGGATGTAGTTGCGACAGAATATTATAAGAAAAACTACGGAAACTCTTCGCACGTCTTGAAGCCACCGTGCATTTTAAATATCCATTATTTATTTTTAAATGTAAATTTATTATAATTTCATAATAAAAAGTAATGTAGACTCATGTGTTAATTTAAATAGTAAGCAGGTTGACTCAATTCGCGCAGCTGTGCCAGAGTTATAAATTAAAAATTTGCTTTTTAGTGAAAACGTCGTACACGTACCAACGAATTCTATTTATATCCGTAACTTTAATTTCATTGAAAAGTTGAATGATAAAGCAAAGTATCTACAGAACAACAGTAATCTTTAAAATAGCCTCTTTAGCGCCATTTCGGTATATGAAATCACCACTATTTTTAACCGACTTCGAAAAAGGAGGAGATTACTACGTTCGGTTGTATGTATTTTTTTTTAATGTATGTTATTCGATATCTCCGTCAATTATGAACCGATTTGAATGATTCTTTTTTTATTTGAATTAGCTATATTCGGAGGTGGTCCCATATAAATTTGAAGAAAATATTCAACCCCTAAGAGGGTGAAAAATCGTTTATTTGATTTTCACCCACTTCGTCTCTACGTATTTTCGTGAAATTGGAACCGATTTATTATCGACTTCTTAGTCGTTAGTTAGTTAGATTATTTAGTATCGACTACAAATATATTATTACTAGGTAGCGCAAATATCAATATTTGTTATTTAATAATTCAGTTATTCTTCGCTTTTTAGTGCCTTATTTGTTTTTCACATCGAAGGCGGTTTATTTTTTTGTAAAATTTTTTTTTGTTTATCGTTGCTACTATACAGGTTTTTCCATGATAAGAATATTTATATAGGTTTACTAGCTGTGCCCGTGACTCCGTCCGCGTGGAACTTCATGCGAAAAACAGTCTTTCGTACACTGTCTTACATATTATATAATGAACATTATATAATATTCTTGCTTTTGTTATAGATTTAATTGCATTTACTTACCTACTCTTCTCTCGTTCTTAATACGAGCCGTCATTCAAATTACAATAACATCTTATGGAGTGAACCGATTTTAATAAAACAAAAACTAAATGTTACTCGAGATTAAGCGTTATTTTCTTATTGAGGAACATAGTACTTTAGCTGTGATGCGTGATCAAATAAACAGACAGACAGGCAGACAGACATTTTGTAAAAATGATTGAAATGTGTTTTACCACTTATTTTAGACACCGGCAACATTTTTTTTATAGAAGATTGCTTCTATACAGATTTTTAACCAGGACACGCATATTTACACAGCTTCATTGTCACGTAGTAATCGCCACAGTTACACGATAGTCTCTTAACGTATTCCAATTTCTAGCTCTATATCGTCCAATATAAATAACTTTTACAATCATACAATTCCACAGAGATTTAATATATTATCAGATATTGCTACACAGGATTCTGTAATTTCCGGTTTGGAAATAGCAACCCTGCGACCTCTACCCAACCTAGATTATAATCATGACCTTGGCCTCGACTCAACTTACCCGGTTTTGTTACCCACGCTATTACTATGCCTATAACTCGTTTTATGATGAAACTGACATTGGGTGTTGAACTGTTGACGAACTTTTGTTTTTAACGTTGTTTTCTTATAAGTTTTTTATCGTCTGCTGTTTCATCGATTTTAAACGTTTCATATAGTAGGAGTCGATGGATTTATCTTCTGATAGATTTGCTCGTATTATAATTTCTTTTATTCAGTTAGATTGATACATATTTCCTTTATCATATTTAAAAAAGTAATGTATAAATTAGTGCTTTAACCAACATAATTAACATACAATGAAGGCTTATAATGCGTGTGGAATGTTTTTTTCTATTCCATTCCGGTGTCATGTGAGAGAAATTATTGTAATAATAAAATAGAGATATATAATTTTCAATCAGAACAGAACTACTCAGAAAAGAGTAAGCTACTAAGACAAACTCCATTGATTGTATTATCTTTTTTTTTTTTTTTCGAGCTGACTACGCTATTGACCTAGCAAGGTCTTAACAGCTTCACCGGACTACAGATTGTATTATCTAGTACTAGGAGTCTATTTATCTCTCTCGCTCACTCATAGAATTAAAATATGCATTGGCCTACTATATCTACCTATCCTAGCCAATGGGGAACGTTACAAATTCTATTCTTTATTTTTTTGTTTACGTCTGGCAATCTTTTAATAGATTATTACTGCCATTTTCAAGTATGTAATGTTATTACAAGTTTCTAACGATTATTTTAATGAACTAACAAGATGGTGGCCGTCTTGTTAGATCTTTGCAGAAAGTTTTAGTAGCAAATCAGAATCCATGCTCCGCGGTATTATGTCCCATCTACTTCACTTACGCAAAGAACCAAACTGTATTACGCAAAACACTACCAATATTTAAAATAAATAGAGCCAAAGAATATAATATTATGAATAAAATATAAAAGCTACTACACGACAGTCTCAAATCCCTTAAGAAACATTAACCTAAAAAAAGCGAGATGCCATTCTTGAACGACATAGCGCTTGGATGTTGCTCTGGACTGCTAAGTCAATACTGATGTTTATTCCCATGAATCTGTCTCAAAATCTCCTTTAATATACGGTAACTCAGTTCAAATGAATCCAAAATTTACAAAGAGGATGCATCAAAGAGATTTAAACAAGCCAAAAGATAAAACGTCTCGTTTATGACTGGCATGTTAATATTGCGAATTATGTATAGCAGAAAAACGTAATGCATATGCAAATTAAATTACAAACATGGCCCTGTTTTTGTGACTCTGCATTAAATAATTTTATTTAAATATTACAAAAATCACAGTACATTACTTACTTATTTAGATTTTCATTTTCATATAAAAATCCTATTGGACATACGTTTAAAGAATTCTGTAAGAAGTAATATATTTTCGATTGAAAATTTTCACACAGTATTTGTTATTGTGGTGAATAGTCTAAAAAATAGTGTACCACGTACAAATAACACAGGTCAACAAAAAAAAAATTTTTTTTGGGTTTCTGTTCTCTTGCTTAAATTCTGATTCTAGGCGTTGAAAAACACTTAAATATTCATATTTAGTTCATAAAGTTTGCTTTGGTCTGATTTACGACGATAAGTATGATTTAATTTATTTCATAAACTATGATTACTACTACATCTGAACGAATTTAAAGACAATATAGGGGCCTACTCCGAGGAACAAGGAGAACGTTTTCACCAAGATGTGATGGACTTTCAACGGCGATATCAAAGGCAGTACAACGAGAATATGATGGGAGATTACATTTGGGGTTTAATACGAGAGAGCTCATACGAGCATAAAAGAAATACGAAAAATATTCACTTTTAGACATTAGTTTCTTGTTATTTTACATCTATATATTATTGTTTATCACAAATCTTGAATAAAAAAGACTCTTGTATCTAAAAAAAATGCTTTCTAATTATAATTTACAGTGGAAGTGTGGAAAAAATATAAAAATCAATAATTTTTGCCGAAAAATTGAAAAATTGTTCTAGTTTGTACAAAAGCAAACTTTAATCGGAAAAAAATATTTTTTCCCTAGTTTTTGTCGTAGGAGAAACCAAAATTTAACATGTAGAAGATAGACCCAAAAATCGTGTTGACTGGTGTAATATGTACTTAATTTCCTTTTTAACTTAATTTTATTTTATAAATAGCGGGTCCGGCGGACGGTTTTCCGCCATGATATTAAATAAAACCCTAATAAATTATAAACGTAATACTTCATGAATCACTTTATCTACTGGTGAAACCGTCCAGTAGTTTTTGAGTTTATCGCGTACAGACAGACGCGGCAGAGGACTTTGTTTTATAATAGTAGTGATTAGTAAAATAATTAATAATAAAAACTATTGGAGCGTGAATGCGACTCGGCCTAATAATGCCGAATTGAATAAAAAACAAACAAAGACTCTTTGGTAAATATAAAACACAAATATAATCTGGCGTGTAATGGTACATTCGGTGTACGAGACTAATTCACCGCTTTATCGATTTTCATTCTTACACTTCATAATCGCACGGTTATAAGGATTTAATGTACTCAATAGCCTTTGAGAAATTTTTTTTTTTTTTTTTTTATATCATAGGAGGCAAACGAACAGGTGGGTCACCTGATGTAAGTGATCACCACCGTCCATAGACACTTGCAACACCAGGGGAGTCGCAAATGCGTTGCCAGCCTGTGTAGGGAGGGGGGGGGGGGAGGAAGGGAAGAGGAAAGTGGAAGGGGAGGGGAGGTGGGTTTCCGGCGCTCTCACTGACCGAACGAAACGCAACAATGCAAGCACTGTTACTTCACGTCGGTTTTCTGTGAGAGGGTGGTACTACCCCGGGCGAGCTGACCCATTTATGCTGAATCCAGTAATAGTTTCAGCGTGGCTCTACCACCTACAAATATGTCTATTTAGATTTTTTACTACGGAATCTATAATGCAATCTATACGATTACTATTTATTATTTAATCATCATTATACATATAAAACGAAGTCCTCTGCCACGTCTGTCTGTCTTGTCTGTTCGCGATGAACTCAAAAACTACAGAACGGATTTTTTTATGCAGTTTTCATCAGTAGATATAGTGATTCATGAGGAAAGTTTTGGTATATAGTTTAAATTAGTAAATGTACGCGAATTTAGAAAAATTCGTTGGTACATGCCGGGGTTCGTACCTGCTGACATCGAATTGATATTCCACCGGTAAAACCATTAGACCACCACGACTATTACACCTACACCTAGTAATTGAAGTCACATAGGAGTCTCTAACGTTTCGTTATAAAAAAAAAAACACTAAACACTACTCAGATAAAACCAACAATGTTAACTAATCCCAGTGATTCCAGACAGTCAATAACCCAATCCTATCCCTCGAATAATTAATTACTGGAAAAGCAAGCGCATTAAATGCCTCATTGAGAAAACAGATAGCTAATCAGGATCATTTATTGACATAAATTTCGTTCGAATTCGATCTTAACTCGTGTAAGAGCGATCAAACTAAGAAGATGCCACTCCGGGTCAAACGTCTCGGTAATTGGCTAACTCAAAGTTATTCAGAAGTAACTTTGTTAGCAACCACATCAATAGGCAGTAATACCTATTGATATACTTTGTTTGTCCTGAAAGATTTGATTTTGTTTGCTTATACCTTTTTTTTGTTGATAAAAATGTGTTCAATATGAAAATAAATAAAAATTATGTAAGAACAAGGGAATATTTATAGAAATGTTTTTTTTTGTTCATAATCGCTAATTTCTAGAACCTTTAGTCTATTTATTATAGAGAATTATGCTCTCTATAACATCACCCTAATCTATACTAATATTATAAACAGGTAAAATTTGTGACTTTGTGACGTTGTAGGAGGTAATCTCAGGAACTACTAGTCCGATTTGAAAAATTCTTTGAGTGTTATATAGTTCTTTTATCGAGAAAGGTTATAGGCTATATATCATCACGCTAAGACCAATAGGAGTGAAGAATGTGATGTGATGTGATGAAGAATGTTTCAAAATCAGGGTTTTTTTCCTCTTGAGAGCTTCCTCTGCGTGTTAGCGTTAGCCCAAAGTAACTATTCCACGCGAACGAAGTCACGGGCAGGGCCTAGTACGTAATATAGTAAAATCATAGGAGTAGGAATTACATTACAATGTGTAGGTCAGAAATTCTGTACTAAATTGGGTCGAGTAACGCAGCTCGGGGCGTTGGGGACCAAGGGCTGATTGGACGCTTGGCGCGACAAAAACCATGTGTTATCCAGAAGAGCCGAACTGTGAATGCCTATGTCAGCGAACTATAAGGTCGCGTAGTTCATCCATACGTTTTAGACGTGCTTAATATGTAAAAAAATCCATACACAGGAAAAAAGGGTGCAGTGTGATTAGTTACAAATCTTTACCCAACTGGGTCGAGACCAAAATAATTATGGTCATAAGGCCACTATAGTGACTTTATTTTAGTTGGTTACGTGTAGCAGCCAGTGTATGAGAGGTCAGGTATCAGATACCATGCCGTTACTCAATCAAGCTATTAAAAAATTCAGTGTCATTTGTACCACATCGAATCTATAAATTCAATAGGCTTACCTATCAAGTAATCAAGTAAAATAATACTAAAACATCAAATATATAAAGTACATACTATATATAATGTATTGAAAAGGATAGACAAATAACAATAATATTTTTTCTAGTGTCAAGGTTAACTCCACTATAAGGCCACAAATACTAAATTTTCAAACGACAAAGTTTCCAAAAGTTTTATCCGTACATCTAGATTTAATACCAAGAACTAGTGAAACTGTAGGATTATATTTCAGAACAACAAGTCGAGTTACAGACATGATAAGGGAAGCGTTTGGTGTTACAGGAATTTAAACTTTCAGGTAGACTAATTGGAAATGAGAGTCGAACTTTAGATAAGTAACTATGTAATCCGCAGTTTGATTTGTTTGCTCTTTTATCTTTTGATCTATTATTTTATCTGTACAATATTAAACATTTACATTTACGGTTTTATATTGTAGTGTCTTTTTGCTTCCTATATATTTCACTAACGGCTAAGAGCATATTATCTATTATTATAGCCTATTTTGTATTTCTAGACGCTTAGTTCTTTAGGATCCTCATCATTATTACATCAACCTGTAAGAAACCAGCTACAGCCTCTTCCCGAATAAAGGTATGGCCCATAATCTTCACGCCAGCCTACGACGTATTGCCGATTATAACTCTGAGAAATCCACAGTTTCGTATTTTCCCACTTACTTACTATAAGAACATTTCTTAGGTTCAAGTTTCCTCGCGAAATTTTGCTTCGCCATCAAGCGATAGTGTTACCAATTGAAATGAGTAAATGGTGGAAAAATTCGATGGCACATGCTGGAGTTCAAAATTTCGGACAACGAGTTGAAATGATAAAAGAAACCAAATTAGAAAGTCAAATACATATATTTTTTTAAGTTACCACTTCAACGAAATCATCTCGTTTTATAGCGCATCTAGATCAATTCAGTCTAAGTTAACTCTGCCTATATATAAACTTCTGTAATGTATTGTATATGTATCACAGCATGACAAAGTGATGACAGAGTGTTAAGCGCAGTGCAATATGAACATAACTACGATCAACAAAAGGTATACTATTCTTTATCAGATGTTCCTGTCATACCAACATGTGAGCTTTAAGAAGTTAAAATGTATGGCGAATCTATATCTATAGTCGCTAGTGATTCGATCGGATTTCCTTTCCCTTTAATTATTGAATATGTATTAGCTGATCCAGGAATATAATATGCACAAACAAGCCACTAAACTGTATCACTACACTATGTGATATTACCTGTTAAGCGTAAGTTCGTCCTCATGAATGCGCGGTACTGGACACTGCTTCTTTAGTTTATTATATTCGCACGGAATCCATTTTTTTCCAAAATAAAAGTTTTTCTTTATAACATCAGCTAACTGTCAGTAAAAGTAACGTAAAACGATACAACATACATCAGACATACAACAACTTTAAAAATTGTTTTGTTATACATTCTAATATAATTAGTAAAATGCTGTTATTTTGACATTACAAACAGACGCTTTCACTTTTCTATATATAAGAAATATATATATATATATATATATATATATAACTCTTCTTTGAAAGACACTTCTCTATTCTCAATTCTACTCTTTAAAGTAGAAAAACAAATATGATACAGCAACCAATTATAAAAGTATTACAATTAATTTTCTTTGAAGAATTAACGCTTTAAAACGTCCACAGTCTATGATAATTTTCGCAGAAAAACTTTTGTCAAAATAAAGCTTCCATTAAAAAGTTGGTGGCAAACAAAAAATAATACAGATTGAGTTAGGAACTTTCTCGCGGAATGTCTCGCGATGTTTTAAGTAAAAAGTAATCTTGGATATACAACTTCAATCAGAAAGACTATTCTTTTTAATCCGGGTTAAGTTACAAACGATAAAAATTTTAAGATTTATGACCGTGTTCTTCATCTTCTTTTTCTTGTTTTGGCTCCGCAGAAGCATCTGCCGGTGTCAATGTTTTGTTTCAATGGAAATCACAACACATTTTACACAATAAGTGTCGTGTGATTATTTAAATGTTCCAACAAGATGGTGGCTCCCTTGTTAGAACTTTTTAGGGAGTTTTTGTGGCATCTCAGAATTCAGTTCCGTGATATTATTTTCCATTTACTTCACTTATGCACAATAATCGAACTGTATTACGTAAAATACCAGTAGTTTTACGAAATATAGAATCAAATAATACAAGATTATGAATAAAATATAAAATCCACTACATGACAGACCAAAGTCCCGCCAAAAACTCAGGACCGTGTTAAATATGTTAAAACCATTTGAATTACACACTCCCAAATCAAACGACACGCGTAGATGTTTGCTTATAAAAACGATTTTTAAATCCATCCAAAATGTGGGCTGTGAAATCGATTCAATAAAAAAATTAAAGTCTAGTGGATCGATCTCTTCATTTTTTTATTGTATGAGCTTTGTTTTAAAAAAATATAAATTACCGTATGGGTTTATTTTTATCTAGATATAAAAAATCAAATTACGATTTTATAGTGTCAGAAATTGATTCACCGCATCGATTCAATTTTTAATATCGATTAAAATAGTCGATTCTTCGAAGTCTAAAAATCGATTATTCAATTAATCGACCTCAGATCGCCACCTCTATGGAAGCTTACGAAAGTGATTGATATTTATTATTATTGGCCTACTCCTTACCTCTGCAGTGTAGATTTATTCGGCTTGGAACCTTTCTTAATAAACGGGCTAGCACCGCAGAAATAAATTTTTCAAATCAGACTTGTAGTGGCCCTATAGGGAGAGGTGAAATTGCCATACAATGTACAAAACTTATTTCCACGATACGTGTAAATAATGCCAAAGCAATGTTCGTTGGCGTCCCTAAGGGCATCGTTTATTTAGATTGTTCCATACTTATGATTGGGTGGGACTGACTTCGGCAAAAATGGTATAAGACACATTATTGAACCGTACTAACTGAAAGTATTAATGTGGAAGCGAGATTGTACAGAAAAGAACATAAAGTACTTTTTTTTAAGGTATACCTTGCGCATAGTATAGCTTGCGCACAGTCGAAACTGCAAATGGTGGCTTTCTGCTACTCTGGGGGACCCCAAGGGATCTTATGAGAGCCTTTAAAGCTTACGTTCAGATCCAGCTATCAACAGCAAAGATACAAGCGATGTACCTCAAGATCTTCCACCGTGTTATGGGCTTACCGCTGAGCTTCCGCGAATTTGTTAGTTTATGATGATTTCGATGATGGAGCTGCTGATTGATTCTGATATGCGTACGTCTCGATCATTCGAACCAAAAAGTGAAGCACCACGTCACTTTTTCTTTTTTTATTGACATTCACGTGCAAGACAATCTAAAAGTTAGCGTCTCTGCTTATTAACTGAGATCTGAACGTCAATAGTCGATTTGTATAAATAGGCTTTACTTTACAATGATAATGGTATAAAAGGGTTTTAAGATAAGATCAAAAAGTACATTAAAGCGAGAAAAGTCAAGTGAAAAAGCTATTTATTAACAAGGACATGGAACTCTACGTTACTAAAAAATGTATATAAAATTTACGGTAAAAGCCGTTGCGTATAATCGTTAACGCCTACGTCTTGAGTCGTCGCAAAATACTCTGACGCATTAAATATTTAAAATGTCATCTGCCGACGTGAAGAGGATGGTGCATTAATAATTTAAAATCATTTTTAACTTGGATACACTTAAGCGTGTGCCTGTTGCGTTCTTAGTATCTGAATTTGTACCTGAATGATGATAATCGCGTATTCTTTGAGACAGCGTCCACTCTTTTGTGACGTTAAGCCGCTTCTTAATGTCTTTGGTAGTAGGCAAAGTACCGTAAAACGGTTAGTTTATCAAGTATGCCTAACTGTTAACATTAGGCTTTTCCTTTATGACTTCTACATTCTTCTATATTTCAAGTCCCGCTACTTATGTATTATTTTATGAAACATACCATCGCCCTCGTGATTTTCCTATTGATCTAGTGCCCCTTTTTTTCATGGGGGAATCCTAAACTCCATGATACCTTCTTATACCTTTTGGCCAGAGGAGCAGGGACTGCCTAATGGGCACTACGTCTGCTCCTCCGACAGGTGCTGTCCCCTCCTAATAATGTAACGACTATTGGCCTATATTGTTGACTAGGTACTATTTAGTGGACACCTTAAACTATCGCCAACGACTTGAATACGAACATAATGTTCGGTAACTCATAGGCATTGACCGTTCACATCTCTGCAGTTATTCTGTAACGATTTTCAGAGTTTTGTCGCTATATTAAGCTTTTCACCTTTATCTTCTATATAACTAAAATGAGAGAGGTAGTACGTGCATCACGTAAAAACGACTGAATCGTTTAAAATCGTTTAAAAATTATTATTTTTCTTCGATACTTCTTTTTTATATAGAAAACAAATTATCACGATGTCTTCAATTAATTTACAGTTTTAATAAACTACGATGCTTATAAACATTATGCGTTTAGCGATATGTCAACTGAAGCAAGCGGTCTGGTGCGCATAAGTAGGACAAGAGAAATAAACGGTTACCAAAAAAATTTGCATGCAAAGTATATGTTTGCTTTCAATTGTTTTATGTGTTTCCCTCTACACATAAAATATACTTTTATTATAATAAGATAAATATCAGGTAGTTATTAATATATGATTCGTCTCGACTGAACTATATGCATATAACAAGAATGTAAAAGTAAATTATCTGTAATTTTTAGATAGAAATATTTGTTTGTCTGCCGTTCATGATAAAACCTCTTCAAGAGAATCATAAAGCATTTCTTCGAGTAACATTTAATTTTTGTTTCACTAGAATCAGTTTGGTCTTTCTAACGTTATTATAACTTTAATGACGGCGCGACATACGGAAGAAAATTAGATGTACTTAATACATTCAGATGACTTTATTAATCACTGTGTTTTATTTAAAGTTCCAAATGGACGAACTCGCGGGCACAGCTAGTTAATTATAAAGATAACCTAGTTCACACTGAAGTTAAGCTTTCATATGATCCCGTTATTCTTGCCCCTATGTGTATCTGATCTTATCAGGTTACCCTTCAAAATTCACCTCTCGTTTATTTTCATATTGCTAACGTCATTGCATAAGCAAACATTTTCATGTAACTTAGATTACGTGTAAACTAAACAAATATGTAGGCAGGAGGTACGCGTGTCGAATTTGCTCACTATTAAATACGAAGGTTGGCAAACTTTGCAACTGTACCACGTTGAATATTATTCATAAAACACGTGAATTGTAAATTAGAAATTTGCTTATAAATTTCAGAAAACACGGGTTAATTCCACGTTGTACTTTGATTATATACAGATATCTGCTTATCTTTGACTAGCTTCTCCTCGCGACTTCGTCCGCGTGGAATAGTTACTTTAGCGCAAGCTCTCAAAAGGAAATAAAACCCCGATTTTGAAAAAAAATCATTCAAAATTCATTGTTGCTCCGCTCCTATTAGTCTTAGCGGGATAATATAAAGCCTTCCTCGATAAATGAGCTATCTAACATTGAAAGATTTTTTTTAAATCACATCAGTAGTTCCTGAGATTAGCGCATTCAACCAAACAAACAAACCTTCCAACTTTATAATATAAGTTTTGATAAGAAATATCCCATCAAAAACATAAATGTGAAATGAAAACTAAGTTCGATATTATGATATATGCCTTGGTTGTTGACTTCAACGACAAAGGAAGTGAGATCTAAATGGGTGTCAAGTTGATTAGTCAGTCCTGAAATTTATTTATAACAACATAAACATTTGTAGGTGGTAGAGCCCTGCTGAAGCTATTACTGGTTTCAGCATAAATGGGTCGGCTCACCCGGGGTAGTACCACCCTCTCATAGAAAACTGAAGTGAAGTAACAGTGCTGGCATTACTGCGTTTCGTTAAGTCAGTGAGAGCACTGGAGGCCAACCTCCCCTCTCCTCTTCCCCCTCCCTCTCTTTCCCTCAAACACAGACTGGCAACGCACTTTCGACTCCCCTGGTGTTGTTGGTGTCTATGAACGGTAGTGATCACTTAACATCAGGTAACACACATGCTAGTTTGCCTGCAATGACATAAAAAAATAATTATAACAACTTAAAATATAATTTCTGCTTATAACTTTATATATAATATATATAATAATAATAATTATTACAAAGCCCAAGGTATAACTTGATTTACTTCGAACATACGAATTATAATTATAATATATAATATTATAATTGTATAATATTAATGTTATATATAATTAATAATAAAAAAAAACCCCCCCCCCCCCTTTTTCCCCAAAAATCAAAAACTACCACCATTGTCTTCGTTTTCTCTTGGATAGAGTGATCGATGAGGAACGTTTTAGTATATAATTTGTCACGGGTTTTTTTCTAATCAAGGCGGGACAACGTCTGCCTGGCCTGCTAGTAATTAATAATATAATATTAAAATAATTATTGGGGAAATCAAGGTGCTGTGTATAAGGGGAAAGAAAAGGTCCACCAAACGACTAAGGACTAAGGAGTGCGCTTAGCTGAACGTCGGGGTTTCTGCCTCGAACACAAGACTCAGCCGAGAGACAGTGATGCACAACCGATGGAAATCTAGGTGCGAGCAGCTGCTGGAACCGACGGGTCAGTGGAACTCCGCAATGTTCGCGGCAGTCGGTCGGCTGTCAAGCTCAGCAGGCTCGACTACTCCCAAGGAGTGATTGGTCTGCTCCACGGCAACCAAGAGATAATGTACAATCAATAAAAAAAAACCAGTAAACCGAGGCTAGTACAGGTAAAGCTCTTCGAGTTTGTCGCACTATACGCGATATCAATCTCGCAGGAGCCCGAGTCTATAGCTCGGAGCTCTTAACAAACTGGCCTCACAGCACAACACCGAGGTGGATGATCGGTAATGTATTCTCGCTGACGGTTGGAATTAAAAAGAAAGCTCACTCGGAACGCCTCCGCTATGGGAATTTGACAAGTCAACCATATAACAGCGAACGGGTTGCCAGTTTAGGAAAACAATTCCCTGCGATGTGAGTCCCCTAAATAATCAACTAATTAACTAAATCAAACTATTTCAACTATAATGTTTTACAGATTGTATTGAATTCATATTTTATGATTATGAAGTGATTTTTAGTCAACAATAAATATAATTATTTTATATATTTTTGATTTAATTTAATGTTAAGGAGTTCTGAAAATAACTGGAATAGGTATAACATAGATTGTTAATCATAGATGACCAAATGAACCACAGATAAGTTTAGTATTTACTACCAATCTGAGGAAATAAGTACATAAGTAAATAAGTACATTAATCAGATACACACACCGTCGGAATTTACAACTTGACAAAGTGTAAGCGTCATGTCAAGCGAGTTCTGGTATGAAAAGACTATTACAGAGTGGATCTATATGTGAACGATGGTGATGTCTGGAATTAACACCTCTATCTGTGCATCCTCCGGCAAACGATTATTAATGTTTTAAATATATGTTAACAACATAAACGGATTGTTGGACCGTCCATCTTCATCTTCCGTTCATCTATCTCTAAATATAATACGCTACTGTATTACTGTGTCTGCTGTTTAGGGTTAACGCTTCTATTATGAATACTTAACTGGTCGTAAATGACTGATTGATTGAATGACAAAGAGAGCGTCATCTACGTTTGGCGTCATATCTTTATAACTGCTCCCTCACCGTTCCCCCTAAATATCCAAACAAAATCTTGTAAACACGCAAGTTTTCGTATGATTAAACAATTTGCAATTTGATACAAAGTTTCTGTATTCACTAATTCCGTTTGACTTTCTCATAAGATTACAGTAGTCGTGTGTATGTGAACACAGTTGAATCTTAATTATTTCAACTTAATTATGTCAAGTTTAGTATTATTTACATAAGAGTTTAAGTTTAAGAGAGAGAGCTGACTTCATTATTAATCAAGTATGTATACTATTTAGTTTATGCAAACGTTACCCTTGTGAGTAACTTGGAGTAATATACCTAAACAGTTTTTTTTGCCAACCAATATTCTAGTAGATTATTAGTAACTAGCCGACCCGTGCCCACTTCGTTGGGCGGTAATAGGCATTATCAAGCTACAACTTTTCTCTAGAACTCAACCATATATATCTCATAATTAAGACAGCGTTCGTAAGAAACGTTTTCGTTCGACCATTTTTCTCCGACTCCCCAGATATTACCCCCTACAACCTCACAAACTTTACCTCTTTATAATATTAGTATAGATTATATAATTAGTTAATAACTTCTGCCCGCGACTTCGCACGCGTGGAATAGTTATTTTGGGCAAGACGCAGCGGAAGCTCTCAAAAGGAAAAAATACCCCGATTTTAAAACATTCTTCATTGTTGCCCCGCTCCTATTGCCCTTAGCGTGATGATATGTAGCCTATGACACTCATAAATAACGTGGCTTTGTATTGGTAAAAGAATTTTCAAAATCGGTTTAGTAGTTTTTGAGATTACCACCTACAACGTCACAAACTCACAAACTTTACCTCTTTATAATATCTCTATATACTAAGATTATAGCTCCTGCCCGCGACTTCGCCCGCGTAGTAATAGTTACTACTCTGGGCTAACGCTGACATACAGCAGAAGCTCTAAAAAAAAAACATCTCGATTTTGAAACATTTTTCATCTGTGCTCCGCTCCTATTGGCCTTAGCGTGATGATATATAGCCTATAACTATTCTCGATGAATGAGATATATAACACTGAAAGAATTATTCAAATCGGACCAGTAGTTCCTGAGATTAACCCTTACAACGCCACAACGTCACAAACTCACAAACCCACAACGTCACAAACTTTACCTCTTTATAATATTAATATAGATAATGATATTACAAGTTTCTTGCGATCATTTCATTGAACTAACAAGATGGTGGACGTCTTGTTAGAACTTTCCGTGGAGTTTTTGTGGCAAGCTAGAATTCATGCTCCGTCGTATTATTTCCCATCCATTTCACTAGTGCACAAAAACCGAACTGTATTACATAAAACCCCACCGATATTACAAAATATAGAGTGAAGTAACACAAGATGATTAATAAAATATTGAATCGACTACATGTGAGACTATGGTCCCGCCAAAAACTGAACACATATACACAGTCCACAGTGACTTGTCTTTAACACATTGATTGCCACGTTGGTCATATGTGATCGACCACAGTTTCTCTCGCCACGCCACGGTGGTCATTGGTGACCCGAACGCTAGATCATTTTATAATTGTAAAATATCATCCATGGCGTCCTAAACGAAACATATAATTACGGCGTCGCTGTCAAAGTGTACTGACGACATATTAAAACGGATTCTTATTTTAAATTCGCCTACAGATATCTCTGTTTACCACACAAGTAATATACTTTATTCCCTTATGAGTTTATCTATAGAAAACTAGCTGATCCCGCCATTTTGTCTCGGTTGTTTATTATCCTAAATAAGTACGCAGGAAAAAAAGATTAAAAAGTTGATAGCACATATATACTTTCCTTAAAACATTATTTAGACATCGTTATCCGTTTACTTCCCCGCTCATGCTCATGCTTATCAAACCGCTTGCGCCACTCTTCCATGGCAACAAAACACATTGCTAAATGCGTAGTGCTTATAAAATCGTGATTTCGTAAAACTTTAATAATTTTGTGTAAAGCTATTACTTACTTAAAGACAATTACTTTGGGCTAAAGCTAACACGTGGCGGAAACTCTCAAAAGAAAAAAAAAAGATTGTGAACCATTCTTCGTTGGTGCTCCGCTCCTATTGGTCTTAACGTGATAATATATAGCCAATAGCCTTCCTCGATAGATGAGCTATCTAACACTGAAATGAATTTTTCAAACCGGAGACCAGTTAGTTCCTGGGATTTGTAGGTTCAACCAAACAAACAAACCCTCTTTCTAATATTAGTATAGATTACTGCACTTGTCTTGTATTTATATTGAGCCGTCATTCAAATTACAATAACTTTTGATAGAGTGGACCGATTTTAATGAAACAATGACTAAGATATTTTCGAGGATATGCTTTATCACTGTTTTATTGTGAACCCTTTATAAACATATACCTAGCAGTGATGCGAGTTCATACAAAGAGACAGACAGACATTTCTAAAAATGATTGAAATATATTTTATTACTTATTTCTAGACAACCGACGCAATTTTGTTCGCGAAAAAGAAAGAGTACAGACACGTTAGATTGACATTCTTATTATATGTATAGATTTTCGAGAAAGTTAACGAACTTCAGCTTCTTTTCACATTTTCCAGCTTAAACATTAAAAAGAATATTCCACTAATGCTGCAATTACGTAACTTCATTATAAAAAATACGAATACAAGCAAAATAATATGATCCCAAGTCGTTACGGAGTTGCGCGCAAGTCTCGCTACGGAATGTTGTTTTCCCAACAAACAAGCATTGCAACTTGAGCTCTGCTTTGTAAACTATGCTTTGAAGTTAATTCTAGAGGAGTTGAGAAAATTATAGAGATAATAGAGATCATTTTATATCGAAAATTATTATGAAATCAGAGGTTTCTAAAAATTCGGATTCACAGCAAGTAACGTCTTATGTATTCTCGTACTTTTGATTCTATGGTTCATATATATTAATAATTTTATTTTTTATTTATTTAAACTTTACTGTACACCAATTATATACATTCATTACAAAAATATTTCAGGTTTTATTATTGGTACAACGGGCTTATTGCTAATTATAAAGATATAGTGTCATCTCCAGTACTTTTTTTTTACTTTATTTTTGGCAACCAATAGATTAGATATAAGAATATAGAATAGATCATTACTGCCATTGTCGAGTAGTTAATAGTATTACAAGTTAGTGTCGTGTGATCATTTCAATGTCAATGTTTAGATAACAAGATGGTGGCTCCCTTGTTACAGCTTTCCAGGGAATTTTTGTGGCATCTCAGAATTCATGGTCTGTGGTATTATTTTCCATTCGCTTCACTTATACACAATAAACAAATTATATTACATAAAACACCACCAATTTTACACAATATAGAGTCAAGTAACACGAGATCATTACATAGTATAAAACAAAGTCCCCTACCACGTCTGTCTGTCTGTCTGTTCGCGATAAACTCAAAAACTACCGAACGTATTTTCATGCGGTTTTCACCGGTGGATAGAGTGATTGATGAGAAACGTTTTAGTGTATAATTTGTCAAGGATTTTTTCATAATCAGGGCGGGACAACGTCTGCCGGGCCCGCTAGTTATGAATAAAATATAAAATCCACTACATGACAGACTAAAATCTCGCCAAAAAAAAACCAATATCCAATATTTGTAGATAACTTAATGCAATACTCGTGGTTTATATATTTTTATAGCAAATTCTAAATTTAAAAACGTGTAATTTTAATAGTTATAACATTTAGATAATATTATCACTTCAAAAACTGCTCAAAATTAAATAATAACCATTATTTTGTTACGTATTATCAATAAGTAAAACTATTATTCCGAATTCAGAATATAAATACATTTTCGAAATAACAGTTATTTAATTTAATAAATAAGTATTTATTAAATAATTTTGGTTAAGTAACCAATAATAGATAACGAAATAACGGTTATTTAATTCGGAGAAATATTTTAATAAGAAACTTATCTAAGTACGGTAACTTTTATAATAGTTTCTTTTTAAATTATATCAAAACATAATCTTTACCTTATTTAAGAGTAAATTCGGCAAGGTGTTAATCAACTTTTCCTTTAAGAAAAAATATGGGTGATATTTATTCCACACAAACGTATTGCTCTATTTTGTCCCTGGATAATGGTAATAGATTATATATTTTATTCCGTTTCATCTCTATCTATCACAATCATGTTCCTGTGTATTTATTTTTTCCACAAATTAAATGTTATTAAATCTACGTGACCAAAGTATTAAAAAATTGGCAATTATGTCGCGGTTTTCAGACATTCGATATATTTTACAAATTCTACAAATATAAGAAGTGTAAGAGAAACATACAGACACAGCCAAAGTCGTCCTTAAGTTAATTATGAAAAAAAAATGGTTTAGTTTCGTAATAGGAAACAATTTTTTTTTTTCGAACTGACTACGCTATTGACCTAGCAAGGTCTTAACAGCTTCACCGGACTACTAAGGCGAGCACTTAAGGCACTCAGCCGATTTTATTTGACAACAAGCTCAAGGGTGCACGGCACACCTCGGCTTGGGCTGTTGCCTGATACATGCAATTCGACCTATCTGAGCTAACTATTCATACATATATGAGTTGTTGAAACATATATGTGTACCAAGCATACATATCTCAACAGCTCTTATATATATTTCGTATCGGATAATTTTCTAAACTCTTTCAGTTTGATAAGGGAAAAAAATAAAATCCTTCCACTTTCATGTGTAAGCGTGTGTGCGTGCACGTGTGTGGAGGTGACATGTGTAATGGTGTCGCAGTGATTTAAGATTTTGTGTCACGGTGTCGCGCGCGCAGCGTATTCAAGGGCTCCACGCCGAGGGAACGGACCTAGGCTTGGGCCGTTGCCGAGGAGGGCCTAATCTGGTCGAAACACTCCTATTTCGTCTATTCTGTGTGGGATAAATTAGTCCAAACTGCTGTTATCTCTCTCACACTCTATTTTATAGTTCATTAAAAGTGAGATAGCAGCATATTCCTGTTAATACCTTTTACTAAAAATTACAGAGCAAATAAAGTTACTTGAAGATTACATTCAATCAGTTTACTTAAATATGTTGAAAATTCGACTAATAAATACTTACTTAGTGCTTGTGTAAAAGGTGTTTATAACGCGAGTTACTAGATTCTAATTTTGCACTATTTGTATGCGGTCACAATCTTCTACGGGTATCTATGGCATCTCAATATTCTAGCGTCAAATAAACTCGACTTTCAATGACCGAACCGTTGCCGTGTTGTATGAACTCTGAGAAAGTTATTCAATTGAATAAACCGAAACATATTATGCATACAAAGGTGTATTCTTTTATGTTTTCATTTGAACTTTATTCTGTTATCATATTAAAGTTTAATGAACTTTAATAATATAAAAGAGTTTTGAAAGAAATAATATTATGAGAATAAAGTCTTTTATTATTCGATCTCAAACTTTTAAACTTAGTTATTCGGATGCTAATTTATAATATATATTTTTTTAATATATCATAGGTCGCAAACGAACAGACGGGTCAACTGATGTTAAGTGATCACCGTCGTCCATAGACACTAGCAACACCAGGGGAGTCGTTAGTACGTTGCCAGCCTGTGTTTGGAGGAAGTAGGGAGGGTGAGGAGAAGGGGAGGGGAGGTGGGCCTACGACTATCTCACTGACCGAACAAAACGCAACAATTCAAGCACCGTCACTTGACGTCGGTTTTCTGTGGGTCGGGTGGTAGTACCCCGGGCGAGCCGACCCAGTCATGCTGAAACCCGTAATAGCTTCAGTGTGGCCCTGCCACCTACACAAATATGAGAATACTAGAAATACAAATTGTATACTACTAGCAGGGCCGGCAGACGTTGTCCCACCCTAATAATAATAAAAACCTTGACAAGGAGTTTTTGGCGGTATCTTGGTCTGTCATGTAGTGGATTTTATTTTTTATTCATAATCTTGTGTTACTTCACTCTATATTGTGTAAAATTGGTGGTGTTTTATGTGATATAGTTTGTTTATTGTGCATAAGTGAAGTGAATGGAAAATAATGCCACGGACCATGAATTCTGAGATGCCATAAAAATTCCATGGAAGGTTCTAACAAGATGGCCATCATCTTGTTAGTTCATTGAAATTATATCAAGAAACTTGTAATATTGATACTCACTTGACAATGGCAGTAATAGCCTACTAGAAGACTGGTTGCCAAAATGGAATAGAAGAAGAACTTGAAATACTATTAACTACTCGACAATGGCATTCATTGAAATTATATCAAGAAACTTGTAATATCGATACTCACTTGACAATGGCGGTAATGGTCTACTAGAAGACTGGTTGCCGAAAATGGAATAGAAGAAGAACTTGAAATACTATTAACTCGACAATGGCAGTAATAATCTAAAAGATTGGTTGCCGGAAATAAAGTTAAAAAAAAAACCTTGACAAATTCTTAAACCTTCCTCATGAATCACTTTACCTATTGATGAAAGCCGCATGAAAATCCGTTCAGTAGTTTTAAGCTTATTGCGAACAGACAGACGTGACAGAGAACTTTGTTTTATAATGTATAGTGATAAGAGGAATGTTAGATAAGGCAATAATTGATATTCACCGCTATCTTACTGCATCGAATGGAGCAGACACGCTGCTCAAGGCAAATTGTGCTTGGAGAGATTGCAAATACAAAGAGGTTCAGTAGACGTCCCATATTTGGCTTTGAAGATTGCGCCAAACATGACATGGCCGTATTTAATATTTCAAGCAGCCAATGGGAACAACTAGTCGAGGACTGTGCTAAATAGTTTCGCTTAAATCATGAATGTCAGTCAAAGCATGATTTCGCTCGATTGCGATTATTTAGAGGAAAAGTGCATGAGGCGACACGAGCAGGCATCCAATCTCAATACAGTAGTAGGAAGTGTGGCCGAGGAAACTTCTCCTGAATCGAGCGCCTTAGCCATGAACGGAAATGTCTCCAGGATACTACTTATATCGTCTATTAAGGTTGTGATGATATAGGCCTCTCTTTCTATATCTTCATAAAAATATGTTACTTCTATTGTAAAAAACACCCTTTATTTAGAATGTATTCGATATTCTATTAAAAAATATCGTGTATACTACTTAGGTACGCATGTGAGATGTTATGCGCCTTTGGTATGAATATAAAAGTATTAATTTTCAATGTGTCAGGATATGCCGTCACGTGCTAAGAGCTATGACTCGGTAAAGTGAGTCAGTAGTATTCCACTTTTATTTTCATCTTATTCAATATTGTTAAATTAAAAAAACAACACGAGCTTTCCCTTAAAAATTGCCCACTCACCGGTTTTGTAACCATACGTTGGTGGATTACCGCAATAAGACATTTTTTTGCTTTTGTACTGCACGCGTAGATTCCAAATCTCATTCGTCAGTGATGTGTCTTTCGGTAAATGAGACAACAGGTGTAGAGTGTAGCTAGTTTATTACTGACTGGCGTGCACAATGTTTATACCGCCCGTAGTGCAGGAGTTCTGAGGGGTGTGCGTCTACATATGTATCACTTCTTCATGTTCCTATCGTCTTCCCGGCCGGGGTCCCGGATCCGTTTTCCTTAGCCTTTCCACTTTGCACGGTCTTCGGCATCCTTTGGTGTGATATTGTTCTCCTTTATGTCTGCCTTTACTACGTCCAGTCAGCGTTTTTTTGGGCTTACCGCAAGACCTTGGGCCTTTTACTGTGATATTGAGACATCTATTTCCGACGTAATCTGGTGGCCTGCTACTTCTGTGGCCGTACCAGCGGAAACAACTCTCCTGCAGCTTGTCTATACTATAAATAATAATCTAAAATAATAACAAATACATAATATGTAAATTAATATCTATCTCCTTCTATACATATAATAAGAATGTAAATCTAACGTGTCTGTACTTTTTACATTTTTGTAACAAAAACTGTTGCAGGTGAATAGGAATAAGTAATAAAATACATTTCAATCAATTTTAGGAATGTCTGTCTGTCTGTTTGAATGACACGCATCACTGCTAGAGTAATGCGTTCATGATAAAACCTTTTCAAGACAATCATAAAGTATATATTTGAATAATATTTAGTCTTTGTTTCATTAAAATTGGTCTGGTCCACCAAAAGTTATTGTATTTTTAATGACGACGCGAATTAAGTACGAGAGAAAAGTAGATAAGTAAATGCACTTAATACATTCATAATACCTTATTAATTGATGTTTTTTTTACATAAGGTATCACGCGAACGAAGTCGCGGGCACAGCTAGTTTATAACAAAAAAACGTATATTTAATATTTTAAAATAACTATTTATCAGCTAACTTCGCGATAACATCAGAGCGTGCATCTTCAGTTTTAAGCTAAAAATTAACTCTCAATTTAACATACCAAAGTAAAACTTCAATAAGCCAAGTACGCAATTAATGAATACGCTCTCGTTCTTCGCAATTAAATAAATTAAATCTCCTTGTAACTATAATGATACAAGGCAACTCTCGAATAGTTCGCAAAGTTACAAGGTCTCAGAACTTCCACATACAACTTTCTAATAAGACGCAAAATTATTAGATGAAAGGAGTGATATAATTTTCTTTATCATCGTGGGAATAGTAAAATAATTTCTGGGAACTTTTTATAACACTATAACGAGACAGAACTTGTATTTACTTTAATAATACAGATAAGAAATTATTAGTAAGATAGTTTATACAAAAATGATAATTAACAGGCGCAAATATTATTATGATATGCCAGCGACTTTGTTCGCGTGGAACCTGATGTACAAAACAGTGACCATCATCTGAATGTATTAAGCCCATTTACTTATCCACTTTTCTCTCGTATTTAAGTCGCGTCGTCATTAAAATTACAATAACTTTTGATAGACCAAACCGATTTTAATGAAATAAAAACTAAATGTTACTCGAAGATATGAGTTTTTTGAAAAGGTTTTATCATAAACCCAGTATTTTAACAGTGATGCGTGTTCAACGAAACAGACAGATAGGCATTTCTACACATGATTGAAATGTATTTGATTACTTATTCCTAGACACGTGCAACATTTTTTTTAATAAAAATCTAAAAAGTACATACACATTAGATTTACATTCTTTTTATATGTATAGATGCAGTGCTTATTGAAATGTGTAATTATTGTAGTGAGTAAGTACCATTTTTACAAAAGTAACAAATCTGCCAATAAAACCCAGTGGGGTTTTATTGGGGTGTAGCAGTGTACACACGCTAATATCTGAGAAATATATAAATTTTTTGGTTTCTCCAGCTATATTGTCTAATTGCTAGCATTTCAGGCTGTGTTTGAAAATCAACGCTGCAACGCTTGTACTTGCAAACCTGCAGTTTATACTGAGACAAAGACCTTTTTCACTCCATGCAACACTTGTCTCACTTTAATATTGTACTAGCCGACCCGTGCCCACTTCGCTGGGCGGTAATAGACATTATCAAGCTACAACTTTTCTCTAGAACTCAATCATATATATCTCATAATTAAGGCAGCGTTCGTAAGAAACGTTTTCGTTCGACCATTTTTCTCCAACTCCCCAGATATTACCCCCTACAACCTCACAAACTTTACCTCTTTATAATATTAGTATAGATTATAGATAATATAATTAGTTAATAGCTTCTGTCCGCGACTTCGTACGCGTGGAATAGTTATTTTGGGTTAAGACGCAGCGGAAGCTCTTAAAAGGAAAAAAAGCCACGATTTTAAAATATTTTTCATTGTTGCTCCGATCCTATTGCCCTTAGCGTGATGATATATAGCTTATGACACTCACAAATAACGTGGCTTTCTATTGGTAAAAGAATTTTCAAAATCGGTTTAGTAGTTCCTGAGATTACCCCCTACAACGTCACAAACTCACAAACTTTACTTCTTTACAATATTAGTATATAGATTATAGCCCCTGCCCGCGACTTTTTCCGCGTAGTAATAGTTACTACTCTGGGCTAACGCTGACACACAGCAGAAGCTCTCAAAAAAAAACATCTCGATATTGAAACATTTTTCATCTGGGCTCAGCTCCGATTGGCCTTAGCGTGATGATATATAGCCATTCTCTATGAATGAGCTATATAACACTGAAAGAATTATTCAAATCGGACCAGTAGTTCCTGAGATTACCCCTTACAACGCCACAACGTCACAAACTCACAAACTTTACCTCTTTATAATATTAGTATAGATGTATATACTTATAAATATCTATAGTATATACTGAGTAAATATATCTTTCTTTCTTTCCTATTTATCAAAGGTTCGGAGTTTCTACACTAAAGTTTTCTTCAATATCATTCAATAATTTTAATAATTCAATTTTCAGAGCAATGACTAAGCGCGAATTCTGATACACTCATTGTTACATTGCCAAGTTTCAATCCTAGGAACATCAGATGGATGTCAATCACTTGGCTCTACATTGATATTATAAATAAAAAGCTGTAGAAACGTTGCCTATATGATATTTTGACAAAATAAATGGCACGATAACGCACGTATACGTAAAGTAATTTTGTAATGTCAAACTGTCTTAGATAAAATGTGGGAGTAAGATGGCATCTTCTCAATATCGGTGGTGAGAAAGAAATAGTTATATGTTGCTTAGATACGGGCGGATTCACGGGGCAGCCGTCAAAAGTAAGCTAGCTAGCCAAATTTTAAGAAGGCGCTTATGACGTATCTACAGCTTGTAATAGTTTCTTGGGTAATAGTGTTAGGTTTTCCAATAAAGTCCCAAAACATATAACCGATTTGCCGGACTGTAAATTTAAGCACCATGTCAAGCGGGTTGTAGTGTCGAAATGCTATTATAGAGTGGATCAATACGTGAACGATGGTGACGTCTGGAATTGACTCCTCTCTGTGCATCCACTAAAAACGGTATTGTATCGTATAATATATTCGAAATATATATACATGTGAAAAAGATGTACCCGATCGAGTTTCTTGCCGGTTCTTTTCGATGACTGGGTTGTTTTCCGAACCGGTGGTAGTTTTGACGTTCATAAGCGCCTTATTAGGGGCCTAAATTGAATAAACTATTTTTGATTTGATTTGATTTTTAGTTATAATATCACTGCTTGGCTATCACGTGGAAATTAATTAGTCGATACTTCTGTGATAAAATACTTAATATTAATACAATATTTGTGACATATCTCTTCTAAATGAAAGTTATTTCCAGCTATAAAACCGCACATGTAGTAATCCTTGACTTTAAACTCGTTTTCTTCAAATCCATACTTCAATGAGTACGTAAATTTTGACTCAGTATAGAATTACTCAAAATGTAGTGCGCTAACCCCCATAGCTCATTAGTTAATCTTAAGGGATTCACAACACTGTTAACAGGGTTAACTCAAATTACAATAAGAACCTTTTCCATTGACTAGCTGTGCCCCGCGACTTCATACGTGTGAAACCTTATATAAGAAAAGAAACAGATAAAGTGAAGTCATTTGAATGTATTAAGTCCATTTACTTATCTACTTTTCTTTCGTACTTAAGTCGCGTCGTCATTAAAATCACAATACCTTTTGATAGACCGAACCGATTGTAATGAAATAAAGACTAACTGTAACTCGAAGATATACTTTATGATTTTATTGAAGAGGTTTTATCATGAACACAGTGTTTTAGCAATGATACAGGTTCATACAAACAGACATACAGACATTTCTAAAATTGAAATGTATTTTATTATTTATTCTCCAAAAATCTAAAAAAACAGACACGTTATATTTACATTCTTATTATATGTATAGAAAGAGGACATAATAAGTAACAGCAATACAAAAAGGATAGAAGATGACCTTGACCAGACAGAAAGAAGGAAACTATACTGTCAATTGACAGATATAGATGAATACCTATGAAGAAGATACCATGAAGAATTTGCACAAGAAAATTTACTAGATTAAAACACGAACCAAATAATTTTGTTTGTGACTGTACTATCTATCATTATACACGTTGTATAATTTCAATGGACAATAATACGCCGTACTGTATTTTTTATATATATTATAGGATGCAAACGAACATGTGGGTCACCTGATGTTAAGCGATCACCACCGTCCATAGACACTTGCAACACCAGGGGAGTCGTAAGTGCGTTTTCATCTTGTGTTTGGGGATAAGGGGGGAAGGGGGGGGTGTGGCAAGAGTAAGGGAGATGGTCCTCCGCCGCTCTAACTGACCGAACGAAACGCAACAATGCAATCACTGTTACTTCACGTCTTTTTTCTGTGGGTCGGGTAGTACTCCGGGCGAGCCGACCCATTCATGCTGAAACCAGTAATAGATTCAGCGTGGCTCTACCACCTACGAAATAGTTGTACGTATATATGTGAATACATGCGTTTACAATGAATTTAGTACAGTTCACTCAATTCAAGTGAATTCATTTACAAATTGGTTCTAGCGTTTATATACATCCGATCTGTGACTTTTTAAAGATTTTTCGCAAAATAATGTTTTCGGTTTTATTCACGACTTTATAAAAACTAATTATAATTAAACAAAATAACGATATTTTCGTGTAAAACAAACAGTAGTTTATTTATTTCTTATTAATGTGTTTATTACAACAGATTTTTTATACATATTACAGAGCGGTCAAAATGTCTAGCGCGAACTGTTGTACATTATGTCTTAATGATAAGCAGTAAAATGATTGTTACGAAACAAAAAATACCTTTTCCAAAAATTCAATCTTTTTTATATTATGAACGAGTTGTTGAGTTATTATTATTATTATATTTTTAATTAGTACTTAAATCGCTATAAAACCCGCAAATACACAGATAACGTCAGTGATGATTTTTAGTTTCATATTTTTGTCGACGCCAAGAGATGGCGCTGTACGATTTTTGACAAATGACAAAATATCACTGAATAAATTTACATAAAAGAAGACAATTGTTTTATTCAATAACGACAGACATTTCATAGGATTTATGAATTTATGTTATAAATAGGCATTAGGCATATACTTAATATAAAATACTTTATATCTTAATATAAGATTTTATATGAAAGAGATTTCACACGATTCAAGTTATAAGGAGGCAAAAATACCAAAAAGTAAGGTAAATTAATATAATTAAATTGTTTGTTCATAGTTTGAGATAAAAAACATCGTAGCGATAGGTATCTAAACTTTTCCGAACATACCACAGTTTGTGACATTTTAGGGCAGATCAATTATGATATTTTTTTTACTTCCACCCTAACTGTAACCAATGCTGCCCTACCACAAATTCCACTCTAGCTACAGCCTCGGATGGCGCTGTAATAAAACTATTGACTCATTCTTTTTTAGTCTATATAGGCGTACCATAACGTTACTAGACCACGTGAAAATATTTTTGTTCTCTTTTAGATTATTTCTGCCAATGTCTAGTAGATAATAATATTACAATTTTCTTGTGATAATTTCAATATTATAACAAGATGGTGGCTAACTTTTACAACTTTCCATGGAGTTTTTGTGGCCTCACAGAATACATTCTTCATGGTATTCTTTCCCATCCGCTTCACTTGTGTAAAATAACCGAACTATATTACGTAAACACCACTAATATTACAGAATATACAATAAATACCACAAGATTATAAATAAAATATAAAATCCACTATATGATAGATTGTCAAGACATAAACTCGTGAAAATAATGGGACAATAGATTAATCTTTTAAAAAATTTTACGCTATCAAGTATAAACCATCAAACCATTACTTTCGTTAAAATAAAGTAAGTTCGGTTCGCACCGACTTCCAATACATCTCTAGGTAGCACACATATTCATATGTTTTATTTAATTTGGTTAATTTGATAAACTATTTATTTTCCGCTTTTTAGTGCCTTATGGGTTTTTGATTGATATTGAAGTCGGTTAATACTTTTTTTTGAAAATTTACTTTATTTTTCCATTTTTAGTGTACATAAATATATTTTACTAGCAGTGCACGCGATCTCCGTTCCGCCTTAAGTATATTAAAATATGCGCATTTTTGCGGTATGGTATCTATCGGTATGGTATGCGATATGGTTTCAAATAAGTAATGTTTGGTACGAACGCAACCTTATCAATAATCCGCGATAGTTTCTACCACCAACTCGGCTACCATCGCTTCACACATAATACACCTTAAGTAATGTAATTACAATGCTTGCGTCATGTTGCAACACAGCAACGAACATAAGCACAATAGGCTCCTAGGAATTGAAGAGTTTTTTTTATACTATTGGTGGCAAACGAACATACAGGTCACCTGATGGTAAGTGATCACGGCCGCCCATGGACACCTGCGACACGAGAGAAAACACAGATGCGTTGCCGGCCCTTAAGAAAGGATTAGGCTCGTTTCTTGAAAGTTTTCTTACTTTGTCACGGATCCCTTAATCAGAACCTAACCAAACTCTCATCAAACTACCCTTGAAGTACATCCTTTCCAATAAAAAATAAATCATCGAAATCGGTTAGCGTGATATTGAGTTATTCGTCTATTTGTCGTGTACATACTTAATGCAAATTTAAAACTTATACGGTTTTGCACTGGATGCCGTTATCGGAACTAGACCAAATTAAAATGGGACCACACGGAAAGTACCAGCTTTCAAATAAAAAAACAATAATCAAAATCGGTTCACCCAGTCCAAAGTTATGAGGTAACAAACATAAAAAAAAAATACTCCTCCTCCTTTTTTAACCGACTTCAAATAAAGTAAATTTTCAAAAAAAAGTATTAACCGACTTCAATATCAATCAAAAACCCATAAGGCACTAAAAAGCGGAAAATGAATAGTTTATCAAATTAACCAAATTAAATAAAACATATGAATATGTGTGCTACCTAGAGATGTATTGGAAGTCGGTGCCAACCGAAATTTCAAATATGTTCCAGGTAGAAATGTATTACAGAGACGCAAGAGTGGACTTAAACTTTGTACCTATGTAGATGATATGATTTTCGGTTTGCACCGACTTCCAAAACATCTCTAGGTAGCACACATATTCATATGTTTTATTTAATTAGGTTAATTTGATAAACTATTTATTTTCCGCTTTTTAGTGCCTTATGGGTTTTTGATTGATATTGAAGTCGGTTAATACTTTATTTTGAAAATTTACTTTATTTTGAAGTCGGTTAATAAATGTTAACGATGGCAAATGCTTCGATGACACCGATTAAAAAAAATGCAATTTTTTTTTATTTTTTCATAGCGAATATACTTCTGAATTGGCAGTATGAATTAATTCCATCGTCTGTCCTAATTTATAACTACTACAACTCATAGCGAATTATTTATTTTATTTTATATTTTTGGACACCAATCTTCTAATAATATAATAGTAATAAGATTATTACTGCCGTTGTCGAGTACTTAATGATGTTACAAGTTTCTTGCGATAATGTCAATGTTCTACCAAGATGGTGACCGTCTTGTTAAAACTTTCGAGGGAATTTTTGTGGCAAGTTACAATATTTATACTCCGTGATATTATTTCCTATCCACTTCATTTGTGCACAAGGCATGCACAATATTACAAAATATAGAACCAAATAACACTACATTCTTAATAAAAGATAAAATTCATTACATGACAGGCGAAGATCCGCCAAAAACTCCATGAGTGTTCCACGTTCGACATCTTGCTCTTCTATCTCTGTTTGGTTACGTTAGGTTAGACTTGCGAAAACCTCTGGCTTGCCTACCTACGTAGTGGGTAGGCAAGTTCAGGGGATTGGCGGGCGTAGGGCATGAGATAGGTAGGGTAGGGTTAGGATCGAGGGACGGGGTTGGGGGTATATAGGTTAGCGTAGGCCGGAGGGGACCTCGGGGTGGTTATGGCGGGCGAGGAGTAAACCTCGATAAAAAAAAAAAAAACCGCGGGGCAGCGGCGGAGCGGCCTAGCTTCTCCGCTGCCGGCCGAACCCAGAGGGAAAGGGTCGGGGGGCCTGGACTCTCATTGCACGGGTTCGGTGGGCTGGGAGGCAGTCTTGCAACTGGGCTGCCTCAGCCGGGTGTGGCGTGGGAAACGCCTGCTGCCGGGGGTGTTGCGGAGCCTGCTCACGCACCCCGTGACACCACCCATAGAGTGGCGTAGGTTGTCGTGGAGTTTTAGCCGGTTAAAGTCGCCGAATGGCACCACCCCTGCGTGGCAGCACAAAGGCTGGTGGTTGGTTCAGTTTGGGCTCTCCCCAGGGGCCTGACAGTCCATGATGGATTTTCTCTACACGTTAAAAAAAAAACAAAAAAAGGTTAGACTTGCGAAAAAGGATAACACGATATTGCCGCGGCAGCCCTCGGCAAGCGCGGTGCATTTAATACGTAAGTATCCAAACTATTTTAAAGCAAGTATTCAATACGTATTTAACTTTTTTGTAATAACCTGATGCAGGTTAAGTTATTTCTCAAACACTTTTATTTACTTTAGTTAATAAAAATCAATCATTTTTATGTCATCAGATGCCATAATACACAGATACATCTAAAGAAAACCAATGTGAAATGGTAAAATAATATAATATTTATTATAATCTCAACATATGTAACACTTTAATCGTATTACTCTATTGTTACGCAATAATAAATAGGTTAAGCGCCCGGCACAATGCTATTATGGTCGGTTATACTCCCCGTCAATATTCCGAGCAATAAAAACCCCGGCTTCGTATCAATCATGGGTACGGTGGAACGGATCGTTAAGCAATCGCAGGTAAAGGATCGCATTATTATTCTTGTTCGGCCATAACCAGGTAACCGTCCGAAATGTTTTAGTGTTATTTCTATTTCAAACTAGCTGACGGGGCCACACGTTTCTGTGGCTCAGTTATTACATTTGAATTAAAAGTATGATAAAGTATTATATATAATGACTCTGCCTAAAACTGTCGCGGTAAAGAACGAAAAATGAAAGACAACACGTGCATTAAAAAAGACATTCAAAATTAAAAGGTGGCGCCGTCTATGATATCTCTATAACAATCGGTCCTACAGTTTTCTGTCAACAAAATATTTAAAGCGCTATTATTCGAGATCGATGAAACTTACAATTAATAGTCAACATTGACAATAATTTCATTTGTAATTTAAAAATATTGAGACCATTAATCGAAATATAAATTATCCTATCTCTCAAGTTGGACCAAATTATACATAAATGCCAACGTTTTATGAAAATCGGTTGAGTAGTTTCGGAGTCCATTGTGGACAAACATCATGCTACTGAATTTTTATATATTTAGATTGTGAGCAACCTTCGATTGACTCACAATTATTAAAACTACGCCGAACCAAAAGTTGAAGTGAAGCCGATTCAGTAAACGACTTGTTAACTTACTAAGTAGCGAAGAGTGCTCCTTGTTGTGATGTGAAATAACCGCTGACTATCAACCGTTGACCATCGCTTACTCTTTATTTTGAAACTCATTTACGATAATTGTACTTACAACTAGTAACTTATACTATTTTAAACTATATCTAACTATTCTATTTAATATTACTGGCGTAAGTACTTCTCCCAATACATTATTTCTAACAAATCTATGGACTCTAAATGTGAATCGATTCAGTGCTTTGTAAGTTTTAAATGGATTAACGTACAGACAGACAAAAATGTTGCCTTTGAGAGAGATGATTGTTGTTTGTTATTTTGTAAATTTACAATTATTAAAGTCTTTGTGTCAAATAAAATATTAAAATGTAAAAAGGGATAAAAAATATTATATTCCAGAACGTTCTCGTGGACGTCAAAAACAATGGCAGTTCGGAAAATGTTCCAACCACAAAGGAGAATCCGGTTTAAAGCATGATCCTGTACATTACCATTATTTTTTTTCTTTGTATAAACTATAGGTATGCATTGGAATTATATACGACAACAATTAAACCCCAACTTTCAATAAAAAATAGTGGACTCTATTCGAGCACCAACATTATCATCGACCTGTAAGAGACACACTGCAGTGCCATTGGCCTCTTCCCGAAGGAAGGTATCGGCATCACCACGCCAACTCACGACGTATTGGCGATTTCAAACTATGAGAAATCCACAGTTCTATGCTTTCCCACAGTAGTACTATAAGAACATTTCTTAGGTTCAAGTTACCTCAAGATGTTTTCCTTCGCCGTTCGCCGATAGTGTTACCAATTTAAATTAGTAACTGTACGCGAACTCCGAAAAATTCGTTGGTACATGCCGGGATTAACTTACTTAAGAAAGTAGTACTTGTTTGTAGGTAATTAAATATAACACAGTTTGTAAAGGTATTTTTGAAAATAAACCAGTTGCCTTTAGAAACTCAATGAACGATGTTTTATTAATCTATACTAGTCTATACTTCTATACTAATATTATAAAGAGGTAAAGTTTGTGAGTTTGTGACGTTGTAGGGGGTAATCTCTGGTTCTCCTAAACCGATTTTGAAAATTCTTTTACCAATAGAAAGCCACGTTATCTGTGAGTATCATAGGCTATATATTAAGCCGAAAAATGGAAAGACTTTTTTTGGAAGTCGGATTTGCAAAGTAAGTCGAAGAATAAATGGTTGACAAAAATGTTTCTTACGAACGCTGCCTTAACGATGAGAGATATATGATTGAGTTCTAGAGAAAAGTTGTAGAGCTTGATAATGCCTATCAAAAAGTCAGCGACAGCATATGTCTAACTTCAAGGTGTTTTTTATTATCAGCACGGGACAACTTCCACCCGTGCCGGCTAGACTCATATAATACAAAACATGGTGTCCGGTGTGATTTAGTGAAATTTGTGGCGTATAGTTACACACAGTACAAGAACATTTCTCAGATTCAGCTTTCCTCACGATACTTTCCTTCACCGTTCGCCGATAAGTCACCAATTTAAATTAGTAAATGTACGCGAATTCCGAAAAATTCATTATTACATGCTGGAGTTCGAACTTGCGAACATCGGAATGATATTCCTCCGGTCAAACCACTAGCCCACGACTATTTTGTCGGACTTATTTGGACATAGGAGTCAGTAAATACCAGTTATGAATGATCAATCGTGCTGTCTGCCGTCCAGCATTGTGTAAGATTTTAAGTGCAACTAGATTATGTACAAGTTAATAAATGTTAAATTATCTTATGCATTCTGCACATAAAATAACACAACAATCAAGTAGAGCGAGAGAGAAAAATCTATAGGACGAGATAAAGTGTCGACTCTTTTGTCCGTAACAATAGATTTGATGTAATTTTTTATTACAATAATAAACTACGTTATATTTATCGACAAATTTTCGATAACACCCTAAATAGTATCCTAATTAATATCATAAACGTGAAAGTCGGTTTGCTTGTTACATTTTCACATCTTAACTATTCAAACTGTTGTCATAAAATTTTGCATACATACATCAGAGGTACAAAACGATTTCCTATATATAATTTACCCTTATATAGTACATGAACGTCATCATCTTCTTACCCTTATCCCACGTAACCCAAGTAGGGTTGGCACAACAAGTTTTCCTCTTCCACTGTCCCCTGTTCCTCTACTTCACATATCCGTCCATTTTAACACTTACAATTTTTCTTATTACATGACTTTCATCTCTTCTCACAAAATGCCCGTACCATACTAACTTATTACTTCTGAACTTCTCTGTCACTAGTGCTATTTTCAAACTCCCTATGATATACTCATTCTTAATCTTATCCATTCTGGTTACAACACATACTAAATATTTACATCTCTGCCACATGTAATCTTTTCCCATCCGCCTCTTTCGTAGTCCAGCACTCGGATCCATATAACACGACTGATCATATTATATATGTATACATCTTACCTTTGAGTTATTGCTATAAATTTTCAAAGTATGATTAATGTTTTTATAGGTCTGACTACAATCTCACTTGATGTTAACAATGTTACCCAAGATGATAACGCGCTAAACTAGTTAAAGGAAAAATAGTTCTCAAGTGTAGCTGCCGGAACACATTTATACGTACGTACGTATCTATTTACGTAGTGATTAGTCAGACGTCATTTAGTCAGATTAGTCAGAAATCACTATGCTGGGTTCAACACGACCTTTCTCTTCACTGATAGCTCCGCTCTAGTATAGACTTTACGTCAAAATCATTTTTAAAACAGTTATGAAATTAAATTAAACTTTTATCTCTCTGAATGTTAACATCGATATTAGGTACTATTTTGTATGAGCTACATTTTACATTAAGCTACAGCTACAGCTACAGAGGCCGTACGAATAAACGTTATTGGCTTAAATTATTACTCTAATTAGACTGCCGATAACATGATATGTTGTGTAATATTCATATTATATCGTTTAAGACATTGTGTGTTCTTGTATGTTTGAACGCGTTTATTAGAATTGAAAAAATGAAAAGAACGTTATGTTTTTATTTATTCAATAACTGTGCCCGCGACATCGTCCGCCTGAAACTTATTATTTGAAAAAACTAGACATTTTCTTCCGTTTACTGTATCTTAGATTTTATTTATACATTATATTGTATAATATCTCGGTTTTACTTACCTACCTTTCACCTTTCAGAGGTGGTAGAGCCACGCTGAAGCTATTACTAGTTTCGGGGTAGCTCGCCCGGGGTAGTACCAGCCTCTCGCAGAAAACCGACGTGAAGTAACAGCGCTTGCATTGTTGCGTTTCGTTCGGTCAGTGAGAGCGCCGGATAACCCACCTCCCCTACCCTCCCCCCTTCCCCACTCCCCTCTCCCAAACACTGGATGGCTACGTACTTGCGACTCTTCTGGTGTTGCAAGTGTCTATGGACGGTGGTGATCACTTAACATCAGGTGACCCACCTGTTCGTTTGCCTCCTATGATACAAAAAAAAACTCTTCTCTCGAACTTAATTAGAACCGTCATTCAAATTACAATTACAATTACATTTTAACGTGAACGTAGTATTTTATATAAAACTTATTTTGGCATTATAAAATGGACAACTGGACATGGAGAAAAAGTACATTAAACTAGTCGTTACATTTAAAAATCAGCTAAATCCAAGCAATTTTTTTAAAAGTTATACTTCTTTTGGCGCGTTAGGGAAAAATGATGAGAGTAAATTTTTACGATGCGCGCGCACACCGTCACGAAAAACCGACACCCTGAAGTTAGCTATAGTCAACATTTTGTTTCTTTGTATTTGTTATTTGTATTTCTTTGTATTAAAACTTTCAATGTATTAAATACCTTTTTTGTATTGTTAGTGTCGTTTTTTCTACAAACGTAGAATAAGGCGAAACACAAAAAATTTTGAAAAGATTTTTATCTTGTTACGCCAAAGAAGTATAACTTCTAACGCATGTACATAAGTACACACACACTTTTTTCTTAAGATTTCCAATTTTTATACACCGGGAACGAAGTTAAAATTTTGCCGTCCATAACGTTTTTAATTTTTATTTTACAATCTTTATATTTGACATGTACACAATTCGAAGATCTTGAACAATAACGTAAAACATTAGGAACGCGTAGAATTCGATTTAACTTATTTGGAAATATAACGACACAATTAGACGTATATTTATCTGCATCTATGCAGGAAAATTACAGGATGTATACAGTAGGATAGACAGAGTTTTAATCAAGGCCTATCCGGGCTTAACATGAAGTCAAGCAAGGAACGACAAGCCCTCTTAAGCCGAGGTTCGTCGTCTTTTAAGTCTTGATATCCGCTCGTGTCCGCTATAGGGATTACTTTTCTTATTTTCCTTAAAAGCTTACCTTTATAAAATATATTTTTCTACTGGTCACTTTTAAACATTAAAGATTTTAGCGTTTTATCACATTCTCACCTGATGTTAAGTGATGATATTGTCCAAGATGGTACACACGCAAAAGAGGCTGATTCTCAAGTACAACTGCTGGAACGCACCTCTTAGTGATAGATTTTCAAAATGTGGATTATAGCTAGTTAAGCAGCCTCAGAGGAAGCACTTTTTTTTCTTCTTTTCTGCAGACTCTTGGTCCGCACCTTTTTTGTGCTATCGTTTTATTTAATGTGTAAGTTAAAAATCGTATCTGTGAGCAACTATTAGGTGTTTTTTTTTATTATTTATTTATTATTATTATTTTATATATTTAATTTTATGATTTCATTTAACTATTAACTATTTTATGACGGATTTTTAAAGACGTTATTGCCTTTATGGTGGTTTTATTTTGATCCTTTATCGCCATCTTTAGGTCCACAATATGCCGCGCCGGAGCGTCCATGGCCCGATGGATGAACCTACTGACTGCGTCGTCAGTCACGTTGGTATAGTAGACACAGGTGTCGGTGTGTCTGGATATTGCCACTATAGCGTGTGAAACACTATCGTTGATTTGCATCCTTCTGCCCTTTGTTTGCAGGATCGCCACTGATTTGAAGGTCAATCCCTGGGATTCGTGGACTGTCAGAACGCGCGATCATTCCCCTACCCCGTAGGCCTTGTTTATCTCTATCACAGAGGAAGCACTTAGAACTTAGAACATGCACCAGTGGTCTGTGGCAAAAAAAGTTTTATAGATTTTTTTTTATTGTAACTGAGCAATGCGTACCTGTTCCTGATAATGAGAAGTGCAGTGCAATTTAAGAAGAACAGCGATCATCGACATTGATTACCAATAATCGTTGTCATGGTTGCTTGTAAGCTTTTCGATTGCTGAGGTGTTTGTTGGTTTCGATAGAGGACAAACTAAAACCCAATATAATGAGTTTATTAATATTATAAGCAGGGTGGTAGCGATCTTATGATGTTGGCTAATTTCCGAAATCGTTAAGTTAATTTTGACCAAACTTTCATAGGGTTTTCACTGCCTGTTTCTAGAAACACAGCACTATGCTTCCCCATAAAGACTAACCATTACAAGCACAAAATGTAATAGACGTAACTTAAATCTATATAATAATAACAGAGTTACAATAAAAACATGAAACAACCCTCATTTAATCCATATAAAACAAAAAATTACAACTATCTTTCAGACCTATAGGTCGACAGAAAATATTATAGAGTAGTTAAAAACTCAATGAGAGTAATAATTAACTAAGTAAATTAAGATTTAAAAATATTTTAAAAAGCAAGCTGTTATGCAAACACTAGAAGGCTTAAACGACTTTTCTTTATCGTGTATGGCGGCCATTTTGTTTTTATTCTACTTTCGTGTATTGTCAACAGGACCGAACAAATATGCAAAACTGCAAAGTCGTAGACCTAAAGCAACTGGCTCTAATACAGTTTGCGAGATTTCAGCTAAACAAATCAACAAATGTTGCAAACTAAATAAAAATTTGTAATAATGAAGTAAATCAAAATACAACGGATATATGTTATTAAATATTCCGCATGAGTTCATATTATACCTATGAATGTAGTTTGAATATTTGATACGTTAATTAACTGTATTCGCTTCACTAACTCTCAAATACAGCTTCGGGTTTAACCGCATTCTATTTATTAAAAAAAAATGTTCACCGCACTAACGTACCATAGTCACCAACGTTTTGTTTGCATTCGATCACGTTGTTAGATTTAATTAACCGACTTTAAAAAAGAAGTTTTTATTTGCCACAGTGGATTTAAAAAAATCTCTATTTTATACCTACATTTTATAAGGAATTTCAACACAGATTTCACGTTTCTAAATAGAGCCACCGATTTAAGCCTATTTATGTGTAATATAGGTTTCTATCTACTTTCGTCTCTTAATTTCTATACTACATATTGTATTGATATGTCATCAACTGTAAATAAATGATTTCTTTGTATTCTTTCATAGCCGCTATCAACATTTTTACGAATTTACACTGCTGCCTTGGTTTCTAAATTGTAAAGTCCATATTGGACATGTTTTCAAGGACAAAAGACTTATCTAACAATAAAGTAGTAATTGGTATACATGCACCTAATGCAAATTAATGGACAGTAAGCCTAACAAATGATAGCCAAATGTGAAAAAGGAGTATCCAAAAACTGTTTTATGGAGTTTATTTAGTAAAGTAAATTTGATTTGCTAAGCTTTTATAAAATACAAATCGGTTTTAATCAAGAAAAAGCGAGCGAGTACCACAAAAAGCCATGTTTATTACTTTGGAAACAATAGCAGCAATGTACCAATTCATTCGAGTGCATAAATTAACACGATTATTTGTTGCTGTGAGCACATACATAATTAACTTTGGACGTGTTCAATCATAGTTATAGTGACACGTTATGAAAATAAGTTATACACTACTAACAACCACCCGTTACTTTGTCTGTGATTGTGTCTAAATGACTAGCTTTTGCTGTTCGCTCTCATTAATGTAGCTTTGACGTGTCCCATAGTAATATCACTTTTTTCTTCTCTGAACTTCTGGTAACGTTTATTCAAAATTCTATGATTATCGGTTGAGTAGATAAGATAACAAACAAGGACACTTGCTAATTTATAACATTATTAGTAAGAGTTTTTGGCGGTATATTAGTATGTTATGTGGTTGATCTTATATTTTATTCATAATATTGTGTTTTGTAATATTGGTGGTATTTTGTGAAATAAAGTTCAATTAGTCTTCACAAGTGAAGTGGATGGGAAATAATATCACGGACCATGGATTCTGAGATGCCACAAAAACTCCCTAGAAAGTTCTAACAAGGTGGCCATCTTGTTAGAACATTGAAATAATCACAAAATACTTGTAATATTATCACATACTCGACAATAATAGTATTAATGTAAAAGAATGGTTGCCAAACATAAATCTATACAGGTAAAGTTTGTGAATTTGTGAGTTTGTGACGTTGTAGGGGGTAATCTCAGGAACTACTGGTCCGATTTGACAAATTCTTTTAATGTTATATAGTTCATCTATCGAGGAAGGTTATAAGCTATATATCATCACGCTAATACCAATAGGAGCGGAGCAGTAATGAACAATGTGTCAAAATCGTGCTTTTATTTCACTTGAAAGCCTCCGTTGCGTATTAGCGTTAGCCCAAAGTAACTATTCCACGCGGACGAAGTCGCGGACAGAGACTAGTTAAAAATAAAAAGATTATTAATAGCTAGGACTGTAAAGACGAGTAGCAAAATAATCACGTTCGTCACTAAGTCTTTATCAGAAAAGTGTAAATGCCTGAAATCCGTTCTCCCTTGTAATAGAATCAAGTCGTTACATAATGAATTCCTATTACAGTAAGGTCCTTAATAAATAACACCCGAACGTTCAATCACCGAAAGGTGATCGTATAAATCCTTTAATTTAAGGGAGAGACCAATCTGAGTTTCGAAATTTTTTTGTTAAATTTTTTTCAGCCTACTCCAGGCGTTCCCAAACTTTTACAGTCCGCGACGTACTTTCAAGTGCGGTATATTTTATGGCGCCCTAATCTAGCTAGCTAGTCGAAATAGCTACAGTCGATAGAATTACGTACAATGATACTAATTGGATTGGCACAATTGAGTAGTCACATTTCAAAATGAGTTAATTTCAATTTTAGCCGTACACTAATGTATGAAGAACATAAAAAAAAAAAAAACTAAATACCTTATGGACGGCAAAATTTGAACTTCGTTCTCGGGCTATAAAAACTGGAAATCTTAAAAAAATTAAACATGTTATATGAACGATTAAAATTGAATTTAGCTTATTTTGAAATTTAACGACATAATAATTTGAAGTGTAACGACACAGTTACTGAAAAATTTACAACATGGATCTGTGTGTGCTGGGAATTTAATTGTTTACGTTGTACCCGTGAATAACTAAGTTAAGCTATCGGATAAATCTTTAGATAAGTACCCCACGCCACCCCTCTTTATTTCGTACGGCACACTGGGGCACCACAGCGTACACTTTGGGAACCTCTGGCCTACTCCATTATAGAGAGGGTATTAGCTCAGAACCTTTTTTTCGGTTCGTCACTCTTCAATAGTATTTGAAACTGTAGTCAATATCCATCCGGGCTTAAATTTCGTTTAGAGTTCTTCAAACTTGCAATGCTTATTTTTTACCATGATCAGATCTATTTCGTAGAGGTATTATTAGTTTTTTTAAATTGAAGCGTTGATAGCTTAGTTGACAGCGTGTTCCGACACCGCGTCGATGGACGTAGGTTCGAATTCTAGCAACTGAGTATGATGATGCAGCATGATGGTAATGCTTTTTGTAAGTCCGCATGGGTAAATTACAACTCTCAATTTCAATATCTGTCGCCAAGCACCTCTCGGCAAAAAAAAAAAAAAAAAAACCACCGCTATGGCTTGTTCCAAGTGCTTCTTCTAGGTTCTAAGTGTTTCCTCTAAGGCTGCTTAACTAGCTATAAACCAGATTTTGAAAATCTATCATTAAGAGGTGTGTTCCAGCAGTTGTACTTGGGAGTCAGTCTCTCTATATTTTGCACTTTTACTATCTTGGACCACATTGTCATTTAAGATCAAATGAGATTGTAGTAAATAAAACCGGATTATCGATAAGCATTTGACTTGCTAAGACAGGAAAAAATATATTTGAAATAAAACTGTACGGGCAAGTCCATTTTTATACTATACTAGGTTCTGCCCGCGGCTTTGTTCACATAAATTAGATATAAGGTATCCTTGGAAAACAGTGTTTTTTTTAATAGATCAAAAGTACTTTATGTACTCTAATATACCTTTGACAAAGTGTATGCAAAATTTAATGGTGGTCGGTTAAGTCGTTAAGGCATGAAAGCCTAACAAACAAACTCACATTCGTATTTATTAGACTTGTTATGTTAACACTGTATGGATTAAGTGATGTAATAAATGCATGTTTTACATATATTCAACTAGCGGGCGTGACGGACGTTATTCCGCCCTGATAATAAAAAAAAAACCATGACAAATTATATACCTAAACCATCCTCATGACTCACTTTATCTATTGATGAAAAACGCATGAAAATACGTTCAGTAATTTTTGAGTTTATCTCGAACAGACAGACAGACATGGCAGAGGACTTTTTATAATCTATACTAATATTATAAAGAGGTAAACTTTGTGAGTTTGTGACGTTGTGGCGATGTAAGGAGTAATCTCAAGAACTACTGGTCCGATTTGAATAATTCTTTCAGTGTTATATAGCTCATTCATCGAGAATGGTTATAGGCTATATATCATCACGCTAAGGCCAATAGGAGCGGAGCACAGATGAAAAATGTTTCAAAATCGAGATGTTTTTTTCTTTTTGAGAGCTTCCGCTGCGCCTTAGCCTAAAATAACTATTCCACGCGTGCGAAGCCGCGGGCAGAAGCTATTAACTAATTATATTATCTATAATCTATACTAATATTATAAAGAGGTAAAGTTTGTGAGGTTACAGGGGGTAATATCTGGGGAGTCGGAGAAAAATGGTCGAAGGAAAACGTTTCTTACGAACGCTGCCTTAATTATGAGATATATATGATTGAGTTCTAGAGAAAAGTTGTAGCTTGATAATGCCTATTACCGTCCAATGAAGTGGGTACGGGTCGGCTAGTATGTAATGAAGTTATTCAAATGACTAAATTCGAAAAAAGATTGACATAACCTCAGAACTAAACTGAACTGTTTTTATTATTTTATGAATGTTTCGAAAGAATTATATCTGGAATTAAACAAACAGACTTACTTTCGCATTTATAATATTAGTTAGGATCCGTCTATTACGCATTGATTACGTGTTTCAAACAAATTGACTTACAAAACAGTATCATACCGTTGTTACTAAATAGACAGGATTTAAATACTGTTTAAAATTAAACACATCGTCTGCCGTTCGTCTAAATTAAGAATTCTTATTATATTACTCTGCTGTATTGTAATTACTAGTGATCGTCTAGTGGTTTAAATTCGACCAAGTTTCAATGTTAACACCTCGGCTTCTTAAGACCCAGGTATCAAAATGGCAGAACTTTTTAAATATCTAGGCAATATTTTTTTATATCGTAGGAGGCAAACGAACAGGTGGTTCGTCTGATGTTAAGTGATCACCGCCGTCCATAGACACTAGCAACACCAGGTGTGTCGCAAGTGTGTTGCTAGCCTGTATGTGGGGGAAGGGGGAAGCACTGTTACTTCTCATCAGTGTTTCTGTGGATCGGGTGGTAGTAGTACCCCAGACGAGCCGACCCATTCACGCTGAAACCAGTAATAGCTTCAGCGTGACTCTACCACCTACCAATTTATTTAAATTATTATTTTACATTAACTAATGTGTTAATATTCAAGTTTTTCAAATTTTGTAATCATTACACTATTTTCTAAGACGTATGCTGCCAACAGTATGCATACATGATAAGGTCTATAGTCATTTATAATAGAGCTTAAACTCTAAAGGTGTTATTACAAAAAAGTTAAATACTCGGTTTTCGCATGGTCGAGTGAGAAATAAACGCATCGCTATATACGTGCCGACATACATTATAAACAATAAGTGTTGTGTGGGAGAAGACCCAGTGAAGAGAAACGAGAATCACCTAGCCGGCTAGCCACGTGGAAACTGCAGCGCCGCGAGGTATGTGCCAAGTTTCCTTCCTACCCTTGTCTCCCTCTTCGTAGCTGATCGCAATAGTTGAATATCAAATATAGCACCCCCGCATATACAGTCCACTTAAATTTAGCATAGAAACCTCCGCACCTGTGCCCCCACGGTGACGTCGGTAACGCATTGGCGTCACCATTAAAGTTTGGTTAAATACACCGCGCTCGCCCGAGGCAAGTTCGCGTTATCCTTTTTCGCAAGTCCAACCTAACGTAACCAAAGCGAGACAAAAGAGCAAGATGGCGAACATTCAGCGACCGCGGTGCATTTAATTCGAAACATTTTTAAAGCCAGTATCCAATACGTATTTAACTTTTTTGTAATAAAACCGTTATGGTTTTGGACAGTCAATGGTTTAAGGAGCAAAAATGAACTATTTCTAAATTTATATTGATTATATTTATTCTTATTGATCGTTAATATCTACTAAACAAAGAAAACGGAAGAGAAATAGAGGAGGGAGATACTCTTAACTGTTTTATTTCTGCTTATTTATGTATAGATATTTGTCGGCACAAAGCTTTCGATAGTAAATTATATAAGTGTATAGTTTTATTGATTAAAAACGATTTATTTTAAATAATTCTATAGATGAATAAGTTGATTGGAAAGATTAAATTAAACACATGTAACTTCAAATCGATGGAAAGATTTTAGGGCTTAAGTAGTGATAAGAAATCTATATAAATAAAATATCAATATGTATGTAAATATATCAATTGAGACCGACTGCATCTGTTTAAATAACTAATTATTTTCGTGTTTTTAATTTCCAAGACGTTGTATGAAAGAACATGTTTGGAAAAGCATTCGGAACGTAAAAAAAATGGATTAAAAAATGTCCGTACAAAAAGTGTCAGATTATAAAAATATTAACAAAATTGATAGATTGATGTTCAATTGTTCAGTAGTATCTTCATTTTATTAAACTCGTACTGTAAACAAAAATGTTATCACATTTTCTTCATAAGTTCAACTGTACACAGCCTGGTTGGGCAGTTAGTTTATAATAAAATCAGACAGCCAAAACTGAATCTAGATTTAACATGTAACCTATATGAAAAAACAAAACAAAACCAATATCACACGAAGTTACATAAACCAGGTAGCATAAAATAAATTTATAAAATGGAATCTTCCGTCTTTTAAATTGCAAAATAAGTTATTACGTGAATTAATACAATCGCTAACATAATTAATTTATTTAATCATAAAAATATTCGTTCTACGCAGTTTTAATTAAAAAATAACACGGAACCTTTGCGTGAATACATCACAGAGAATATTTGACTCTCGGAAACGTAAGGATATTAAACATAAATATTGAAAGTAATTTAAAAGGTACGTATCCTTAAAATTTCGCAGTTACAGCTTTACCAGATATGAGTGCTTTTTGAAAATTCAATTAAGCGGGTGAACATTCGAAGAACATTATTTAATAAAATATTATGATTAAACATAATATTATTTTTCAAGTAAGATTGCACTATATGTGTTGGTAAGCACAGATTTACAATACATCGGTGGATGATAAGCACAGTAGCTGACTCCGAAACAAGATAAATTAGAACGATATAAATAGAGTAACTGAGATAAGTCTATCTATAATTTGTCGTCTATATGGTAGTAATTCTGTCAGGTATAGACACCCGACCACTAAAATATAATAAGTTGAAAAAGTTAAGTTAAATAACGATAAAAAATTAAATAAGTTTGATTTTATTTTTCATGAAACTGAATTATAATCAAATTGGACTTTTAAATACTTTTTTCTAACTGTATTTCGGAAGATTTTGTGGTTAAATTACAAGTGTTGTATACATAATAGAAAAGTATTATTTAAAGTCCAACAGTTTAGGTTATTCTTAAAAATAATTGCAATTTTTTTTACCCATATAGAAATTCGTATCGTTATAATTCAATTAAAGATACAACAAACCTGTAAAATGTGAAGGTCGTCGCTTGTTGTCCCTGTTAATTAAACAGAGCCGGTCAACATAACATATTAACCCCCGTGACGTACACAAACACTATGAAATGAATACACTGACGCACTAAATTACACTTCGCATAAACACACACTTCGACACTGTGAGATAAAGTTTGAGTACCAGTGTCTAGTAGTTCGAGCGCGACTTGCCGCACGTAGCGCTCGTAGCGGCAGGCGTAGCGGGACTGATACCGGCGCTACGAAAACCGCAGACAGCGCAAGTCCTTACGCCTCGCATACAAAAGTTAATCTTGCAAGCATCGAGAACTTTTAACAAACGTTTGACTCCAACCTGACCGTACTACGAAGTTACGTTATAATAATGTTTGCAATAACCAATTCCGCGTTGAATTTTGACGTGGTTTTTTATTCATACCCGTTTACTTTGAAACACGGTCCTAAGCTAACAGTGGACGCTATGTTTTTAGCTTTATGTGATTTAAACGTAAAAAGGTCAGGTGAAATTTTATATTATGTTTGTAAAAGTCGCGTGTACATTAAAAAGAACTTTTGGCCGCAGATTTGATGTGTAAATACTGCTTGCTTTTAACTGAGTTGTGTTTTAGAACCTACAGTAAAATTACAAAAGTCAAAAGATTGGTTCTTGTTTTTAAAGCATTAATCTATAGCCTACTTATTGAAGAAGGTTACAAATCACCTCAATACACAATATACGCGCACATCATTATATAAAATGTAGGTAAAACAATACAATAGGCGAAACCGAAGCATTATTGCTAGCGATCCGTGTGATACTATACTGGAAATCAGAGCCTCATAAAAATCATATATCCAAAAGTTTACTTTATTGTATTTTAGGTATTAATCTATATGCATAAAACATCTTTCTCATGTGGCTTTTTCTTTTTTTTATCTTTTTTTTTATTCCATTTTTACCTCCAATCAAAAGTACTGCAGCCTGAGACACAGTTTAATGGGCCTGTACCACTCTTTCAACCTAGAACTATTTTCAAGTCCACACCGAATTTTTTTATTGGAACGACGCCACAAATTCAAAGAGATTTTAGAATTGTGGGATGCTATCAAGGTATCTTAGCCGCTACTAATTACACCTAATATATTATGTTACAACACTATGTTGTCCTATAAGGACTCGAAGATTATTATTTTTTTTTATATTCGCCAAAACAAATCTTTGTCGTTTTTATTAGGATTGGCTGTGGGTTACAATTTTTTTATTCCATACGATTTTATAAATATTGTTTTTGGACTACCTATATGAAAGTAAAAATAACAAACCCTTATCGGTTTATATATCTAATATATAAAAATCACGTGTCACGGTGTTAGTGTTTGAATTTCTCCGAAACGGCTGGACCGACTTTTATGAAATTTTAAATGTATATTTGGTAGGTATGAGAATGGACCAGGGAGGATGGGTCGGGGGGCCCATCTTCCCATTGCACAGGTCCGGCGGATGGAGGAGACGGCCGGTGAGTACCCGGCTGTCTCCTAACAAGACGGGGCCCGGCGGCGGCGCTTTCGCTGCTGGGCCAACCGCTGGGGCGGCACGATGAAGTCTATAGAGATCTCGTGCCGCCCCAACTATAGCGGCAGACGTACACCGTGGGGTTTTAGTCCGTGCGAGTCGGACATAACCCACCCTCTCCCCCGAGAAGGTGGTGTATCCATAAGGGATTTCCCCACGTTAAAAAAAAAAAAAGGTATGAGAATGGGTCGTCCATTAGGGTGTCCATATCCTGATTTTTTTACTTCAATTATTTTTTTATTTGCCTACAAAAGATACTTATAAACCTAAATTTTCACCCTCCTATCCCCACTCTCCCATTTTTTATTCGCGATTTTAGTATTTTTGTATGAACAATATCCAAATGATTCAACGGTCGTTCGTATTTCAAACAATACGAAGTTATTGATGTTGCTGAAGGACAGATGGCGCTTTGTCCGTCTCATCGAAATTACTGGGTGTAAGTTTGAATGGGTCCCTGAATCGTTTGGTTTCACAATTGGAAGCGATGGCAGTCGCTGTAATCGGGTTCTAGGTTTTAAAAGATTCTTCGAGTTCGGAAATTCAATTGGAACCGGTAGGTAGCCGATTTCACGCAGACGAAGTTGCGCGGGTCAGCTAGTATACACATATTATTCAAGATAATGCCAATGAACCATGTATTTTTTTAACTCTTTTATTATGAATTTGACTGTCATGTCTTTTGTTGTAGAAAAATGAATACATTTAAACGTAACTTGTCATTTTTCTTAATCAGCATTCGTAGGTTCCATTAAATAACATTAACATATATGGTATATGCATAGCGTTATTTTAACATTTTAATACTCGTTAAGACGCTGTATTGTAATGTTCTAACATCACTGACAAAATCAATGTAAATATTTTCCCCCTTCAGGCTTATTTATTTAAGTTTACAGTCTGTTGTTAACTCTCGGAGTGAATATTATTATTTTATAATATTTTAGAATTTTGTTTACTCTTGGTTTTATATATTTTGAAATAGTTAAATATAGATATTGACAAATAAATTGGTTTATACATTACTGTATACATACAGTGTTTGCGTTAAATTTAAATTCGGTGAAAGTTTTAGTTAAAAGTTTAAAGTGTTTTAGAAAAAAAGTCGAAGCAGTCATAAGGACCACCGACAGAAGTGAAAACTCAAAACAATTGAATTTAAACTGCGTTCTCTTTTGAATGTTTAAATTAGTTATGGCGTGATTTATTTAAATTTCATAATTTGTAAATTGAAATTAGTATCGTTAGTATCTCTTTCACATCCATTTAAATACAGTTTGTTGATTAACCAAACATATGATAGGATGCACAAGCTCAATACAAAATATCAATAATACATGGACACAGGCTCTTATACTACGCGTCGCTAGTCTGACGCAAGCCGCGCAAGTGTAATACGGTCGGTCACGCTTACTAACATGTTATGACGCGTAATTATAAATGTATATCCTGCAAAAAAATAATACCGCTCCCAAAGAAGTTTTCACTTCTAAAAGATAACATTAATTGTACATATATATTATATACATTATTTTATAGCATATATAAATCGTAATGGTAGAGTAATAAAACAAACCAACTAACTTTCGAATTATAATATTAATCAGGAATTATGCACAAACTTTCGATTTATTGAAAGACGTACAATATATCTATGTATTTTATGACATGGAAAAAATAAATGCTTCTACTATTTTATTGATAATACTAAACCTAGTCAAAAAAAAAATAAAAATCAAACATCCTTATTGAATTTAGGCCCTGAGAAGGTGCTTATGAACGTCCAAGCTACCACCGGTTCGGAAAAATCTGGTTCGATCTGGTTTATCTTTTCATGATACATATTTTTACGAAACTAAGAAGTTAGTTACATTTGTTTTTGGTGGATGCACAAGGAGAAACGTCATTTCCAGAAGTCACCATTCATATCCAAATCAAGTCAAGAGATAGTAAAAAAGAATCGGCTGACAAACAGAGAAGGAAAAAAGATTCTGAACTATTTCATCTTCGGCTATTTATATACAGAGAGTACTATTTTTACCATCAGACACAGTGTCGACATTTTGACGGGCTAGTAAAATAAAAATCTTTACAACTAGCAATCTAATAAACACTTTGAGTGATGCCGGCTTAGTGGAAGCGTGTTCGGACACCGCGTTTATTGACGTACGTTCAAATATTGTGATGAGTTAGTGAAACTAGTGTATTGAAACTATAACAAGCCTTAGTCAAAAGCGTGCCTGGCTAGCTACCGATCTTAATGCATGAATGTTATGCATATGTTGCAATTTACCACAACAGCTCAAGCCGAGGGTGCCCATAGGCCCTTGTGGTAGTTGCTCAATCGGCTGGGTACGTTAAGCGCTCACCTTAGTAGTTCGGTGAAGCTGCAAAAGGCCCTTAAAGGCAACAGCATACGTCAGTTAGAGAAAAAACTACCAACTTTAAGTTCTAACGCTCCTGTCAAGTTCTGTGTTGTGGCAGCTGCACTTCAGAGTCAGTCCTCTAGGCTTAGGCTGCTTTGATATGGTGCCTTCTCTGCGTTTCTACTCGCATATCCCGCCGCTGATTGGCTGCTCACCTGCACACCTTAAAATCTAGGAAAATGGTGACAACCGTGAGGTTCTATAGAACGTTTATTATGCATACGCTAGCGTTGTGAAATAAGTTACCCAGCACGGTTTACTCTCAGAGCTATGACTTGAGGCTCTTCAAGAAAGGATTTAAATGCGTTCGTCAAGGTCGTAACACAACATTGATGCCTTTCGTGTTGCAGTTGTCCATAGGCGACAGTAACGATCTACTATCAAGTGAGCCATCTGCCTGTTTGCTGCCTTTCAGCATATTAAGAATGCATCGTCATTTAACGTCGAGTAAGACTGAGATCAAATGACGAAGCATAGATTGAAAAAAAGTGTATGCACATGGTTATGTATATAAGAATTAATACTTCTTTAGCGTGAATCCAAATAACAATCATTTTACATATTTTAATCGCTTCAAACTGAAACAAAAGTTCGTACGACGAAATTAAATACGAATGATAGTTTGAAAAAATACATTAAATACTAAGAATATATAGAATTATACTTATGTACCAAACTGGCTTCTGCCCGCGACTTCGTCCACGTAGAATAGTTACTTTGACCTAACGTAAAAAAGAACAGATTTTGAAACATTCTTCATTGGTGCTCCGCTCGTATTGGACTTAGTGTACGGCCTGAATCTGTGTTCAACGGGGCGTGCAACGTCCAAGAGCGACGCTCGTGAATACCTACGTATTAATGCATCTGTTTGCAACGAACGCTGCACGCAACACCACGCACAATGCTCGATTTGAGCGTCCACTCTGGCCGTATGCTTAGTGTGATTATATAGCCTATAACCTTCTTTGATAAATTAGCTATCCAACACTGAAATATTTAATTCAAATCTGACCAGTAGTTCCTGAGATTAGCGCGTTCAAGCAAACCAACTCTTCAGCTGTATAAAATCAAGTATAGAAGTATAGTTAAATCGATAATATAATAGAGAAATATTTCACAAGATACTTTTTATTAGCTAACTTCATGGTGTACTTATTACTTCGCTGTGAGCAATTTCCGATGCAAGCTAAAATATCACTTCTAACAATTTCTCAGAACGGACGTATAACTTTGATAAAATCTTTGTTACAGAATATAATGTAGGTATAGATACCATTCTCAGATATCCATTACACTGAATCCTATAGACAAACATCATTCTCTAAAATATTAGCATAAAAAAGTCGTTGAAAATACTTTTGCAAAGGGTGTCTTTTTGTGTATTAAACAAAAGAACCGAGTTCAAGTCAACTTTGAACATAGTTTTGAATGAAACTCGAACATTTATACTTGGTTTGGTGAGTCAGACCGTTGGCGTTATCTCGCTAGCATCGTTGTTGTTATATATATATATAGGTTATGTAGCGAATTTTTGGAAGTGTTTGATCTGTTGTTTGGTTGTGTCGGTCACACTGTTAAATAGATTTACTAGCAACAGGACTGTTGGGGTCAGTTGGTCACTCTTTCTTCAATAGCAATAAAACAGTGGTAGAGTTTCAACGTGAACTGTATATTGTAATTTTCACAAGGTATATAATCGTATGTAACGAGCCGGTAACAATATATACATTTTCTGGGTTTAACACTACAATTACGTCCTTACATCTAGTACATTATACGTGCCTTACTGCCGCACGTTCATCCATACATTTACATAGTTTACGTAAATTCACATTATATTTTTAGTGATGGTTCCGTATAACATTAGACAAATAATAATAATAATCGTATTGGCGGTTATATTTGAATTACTACATATATGATATTTCTAAATATCACATAAGATATATTGAACACAGAAACCAAGTAAATAAGAAATACGACAGTTTATATGTACGTATTACATAAATAAATTTATACACATTACACATAGACATAATAGCTCGTCTGTCTGTAACAAACACAATAAACCTGCACATATATCGTATTTATTATTATTATAATAAGACATCCCATTACGCATAATGAACATTAGTAGAGAGAAATATATATACATGAGAACTCATCTGGTCGTAGTACATAGAGAAACATTTATTTACAAGGAGATCTGATAACTCATCTGTCCGTAACAAGGACTTAATAAATGTCGAAATATAAAGTACTACATAATATGCAAAAAGTTGCAACTATCAATTCATTTTTGACTGTTAATACATCTAATAATGAAGTATATTATTGTAAACATTATAAATATAGGTATACTGTGTTATATATATGCTGGCCTACGAAAGAAATATGTTAAGGTATATATTAACAATATATTTCAATAAATGTTAAGCTGGATGCGTGGTGTAACTAGAATGGATGAGATTAAGTATGAGTTTGTCAGAGGAAGTTTAGAAATAGCACCAGCGACAGAAAAGTTGAGGAGTAATTTATAATAGGTTAGCATGGTACAGGCATATTATGAGAAGAGATGAAAATCACGTAACAAGACAATTTTTGGTATGTAAGTGGTCGGATATAGGATTAGAGGATGATCGAAAAAGGTGTGGATGGACTGTGTGAATACTAAGAACATATCTGACAGGTTATATATTAACGTATTATGGGTTACATTTTAAGCACCGTACAAATTGTTAATCGATTTTCCTTCTGACGTGTCAATTATTGTACTAAATTGAGTTTGACCATTACTTGGCTATCTTCTGACCATCCTAGAATCTACCGAAGTTATCTAGTTTTGATTCGTTGTCCAAATTCTTGTTAAAACGCGTTGTACTTGCAACTGCATACTGGATATTAAAGAGGATTTAATGGTTTTTTAATGACCCATGCCAGTTTATTATTCTACTAAGGTCACTAGGTAGTTCTAGCGGAGGTGCTAGTTCTGCAGCTACAATAAATAAGTCGCCTTCATATCCTTATTGAGAGGCATGAATTATGTAGTTAACTGTGAATATAGAAATGAGATTAATTTTAAAATATAGCTGCCGAAGCAATACACAAGTGACATTTTCAACTAAAAAGATTCAGATAATCAATTCCACACATAACTGTAACGTAGAGAATGTGTAGAATTCGAATAACAAACGATTCTGAATAAGTGCAGAATTGCTGTATTGATAATATTTACATATATAATTAATACAGCACTTTGCACTTTTTTTAAACTACAAAAGAATGAAACGCAATGTCAACTTCTCTTTTTCCTGGCTCATACATCATAACGATCTTCAACACACAAGTGAATTTTAGAGCGACCGCGTTACGTCCTCGATTTCGGCCTCACTTTTCATCTGCTGTGACTGACGCCAAGCTTAAATCATGCAAAAAGGCCGCAAATAAATAATTAACGTAGATTCGAATCCTTGCAAATGTGCTGGGGTTTTCGCTAAGGGAAAATATCGTGATGAAATTATAGCATGTTGGTAGGGCTTTTTCTAAATCCGCCTTGGTAGCTACTACCCTCGACTTGAAAATCAATCGCCAAACACATATAAGTGTGTTCGGATAGTTGCACTTAAGCACCGACCTAAGTTTTGCATCATTACCACCTTAGACCACATTGTCCTTTAATTTTAAATGAGATTGGTGTCAACCGTTAAAACATATAAACTATAAAAAAGAGTTGTCAATTCTGTACAACCGTGTGTATCGTCTCAACGTTGAAGGAAACCGACCAACAGTTATCGTAAAATAGGAATCGGACGGACCGTCATTTCTCCGGTATCAAGTGGTACCCTTTCTTTAACTGAACGAGATTTATTCGTTCACTTCAAATATCTGCCGTTCTTATCAGTTGTTGATGTATATGATTGGACACTTTTCAACGAGTCTTTATAAAGAGTGATTGGGTCTTAATTTTTTTTATTTTATTCTATGTCAGCCTATGTACACTTTCGTAAGCGTAAGTAATATATGGTATTGTAATGTATATAGCATAGCATAATAGGCAATAATTTGAAAACGTATTGTTTAAGAGGCTGTAATAGTTTAGAAATTAGAAAAAAAAGAAATTAACATATAGCAAAAAAAAACTTTTTTTTTTTTATTTTATTCATCGGCATCTAATCTAGATTATTACTGCCATTATCGAGTAACAATATTATAAATATATTGTGATCATTTCAATGCTATAACAAAATTTTTGGCCCCCTTGTTAGAACTTTCCAATGGGATTTTGTGGCATCTCAGAATTCATGCTTCATTCATGGGAAATAATTCCCATCCGCTTCACTTTTGCACAATAAGTAAACGATATTACGTAAAACACCACCAATATTACAAAACTTAGACTCAAATAACACAAGATTATAAATAAAAAATAAAATCCACTACATTACATTCAAAGATCCCGGCAAAAACTCCCAAATGAAAGTTGTAAGTAAAATTCCACTCAAAATCTGCTTTTTAATGACGACGCGTCTTAAGTCCGAGAGAAAAGTAGATAAGTAAAGCGACTTAATACATTCAGATGATTTTATTAGTCACTGCTTTTTTAACATTATGTTTCTCGCGAACGCAATTACGGGCACAGTTAGTAATCTTATATATTAATACATGACGCTAAAACTTTGTACCCCTTTTTAAGCGAATCGCACGAACGGATGAACGAGAAATTTAGCATAGTTAAAGTTTATATGGAGGAGAAGTGCACAAAGTTATTTTTTTATATAAAATGAATTAGAAATATGTTAATTTAATTGAAAATATACATTACTCACACTACGGCTTGAATGACACACAACATATACACACATGTAAATGAAAATGACGTTTAGCCATCTGTCATTTTACTCTTACGTTCCAATTTTTTTTCATTTTACTTTCAATATTTTTAACATGACTTACGTTCTATACCATACATGCCCTTTGAGATTAACTGGTCAAGTTGTAGGTTAATTTTATATAATAACTAGCGGGCCCGGCAGACGTTGTTCCGCCCTGATTATAAAAAAAATCCTTGACAAATTATATACCAAAACATTCCTCATAAATCACTTTATCCACTGGTGAAAACCGCTTCAAAATCCGTTCAGTAGTTTTTGAGTTTATCGCGAATAAACAGACAGACAGACGCGGTAAGAGACTTTGTTTTATATTAATAATATAATATGTAAATTCATAATATATATTAATAATTAATTGATATATAACACTGGTCTGCAAAAAAAAAAAAATACCTCCTGATTGTTTTCATGCATGATAACATTATAGTTGGTGCTCTAAACACGCAATTTAACATGCATATAAATACAGCACATATATTTTAAATACAATGTCCAATTCATTAAAAAACGTATTATCAAAGTAGCAACAATTACAAGAAAGTGAAGAAAGACTACGGTGTAAGTTTTACAGCGAAAAATGCTAATTTTACAGTCACAAGTTATAGAAATACCAGTATATTTATTTCATTAGGGTAATATAATTCAAGTTATTTTGTAGTTTTTTTCTTTTCATAGTTTCCATGGAAATTTCTCGACGAATAGACCAACAAAAGTCAGCAAGCATTGCTGCTGACTATTTTCCACTGTAGCGTCTTTAAATATGCATAATATCCTCAGGAAACCTTTCACCATGCTCATCTGATACGACAAAGAGATTTTCCGAAAAATCTACATGCGAGTCCAAACATTTAATTATGACTGAAATATCGCATCCTAAAGCTTTATAAACAGGAAGAAGCTCTCGAATGTTTTGTCGGTAGCAGTAAGCTTTTGTATTCGGTACCAAGAGAATTATCACACACTTATACAAAAGCCACCCAAGCTTTTTTCAGCTTTGTTCAACTTCGAATTGAAAACGTTATCTGTCATAGCTCTCTAAGAACAGTCTGTAGAATTCCTACAAGTGCGCGGGATTTCATAACCTAAAAATGAATGGAATTCATTAAAAAAATCTATTTTATATTTATTATGTCTCTGCATAGAAAAATGGATAACCTATACATAAAACATTTTAAAGAAATATACATATAGTATCTTTGTGCAAACCTCACTAAAGTATTTGACATAGAACGTAAATTATTAAAAGACAAGTTTTCAACTAACTTTTGTAAAGTAACAGTAAATATCGTGCAGGCTCATATGTACTTCCATAGAAATCACTTTCCGTACTTTCTTTCCTTCTCTTAAGACAAAAACCTATTTTGTATGTATATATACGATGTGAATGCATAAAACGAATAAGAAAAAAACTCAATTTATGAAATTTTGAAAAAAAAAACCATATCAAAAAATCTAGACGTGATAGAAAAAAATCGGCTATCGGGAACAGATTCAGAGCATCAAAATCTTCATATTTATGACATAATTTTTTGAAGGAGGATTTTGTTGCAGACTACTGTAATTTATCTTTAGTCATTTAATAAAACCACTGAAATAATTGTTATTTTCTTTGACCTCATTGAATGTCAAAATGAATTATGATCGATTTCGATCACTAGTATACATAATTACTCATTTTACGGATATAGGATCTATATCCCACCTATCTATACCTTTAAACGAGCAATTCTTGTATATTTTTATATTGTTATATATTTAGGATCTCGGAAACGGCGGCAGCGATTTCCGTGAAACTTAGTATGTAGGTGGTTTCGGGGACGATAAGTCGATCTAGTTAGATTTCATTCATAGAAAACTTTTTTTTAACTGAGTTTTCAGGCAATGAAAAATATAGCAAGAATATAAAGGTAAAATTCGCCACTGCTGTCAAAACATAAGTAGCTTAGAAAACTGCCGCTTCGTGAGTTCGTCTAACTCCAGTTCGAATCCGAGTGAGACCAAAAGAGAGATATCTTTTTTAATTTTTTTTTTTTGATATAATATGCTTATTTTGTGATGCAAACCTAACAGTTTATTTTAATTTAAAAATGTTTTTTAAAGAACCGAGCTAGGCTCGGTCGTCCAGGTACTATCTATTATACCACCATTCTTAGAAAACCAACCGTCAGGTTATCCACTATGAAATAGACATAGAATAAATTAGTCGTGTTCAATTATTCCTGTCTGTTTAATGAATTCTTAAAAGTCATAACTTTGTGTAAGTTTGATGTAACGATCGTCTCGGTAAATAAATTAGGTTTCGTTCTCAATTAAGTTGCTCAAGTTTTTAAAGAAATTAGGGTTAAAGCTATATATAGTTTAATTTTGTTTAAATGTATATTTCACAATTAATCTTCTTTTCACTCTGATCATGAGAACAGATTGTAAACACGACCTTATTTTTAATTTATATAGCTATGTTTTATATTTACCTATATATCTATACTTCTGTACTAATATTATAAAGATTACCTATTTATAATTTTTATAAGTTTGTGAATTTGTGAGTTTGTGAGGTCGTAGAGGGTAATATCTGGATCTACTAAACCGATTTAGAAAATTCTATTACCAATAGAAAGATTGAAATGTATTCTATTACTTATTCCAACACACCTGCAACAATTTTTGTTACAAAAATCTAAAAAGTACAGGCACCGTTAAATTTACATTCTTACTATGTGTATAGATACTTGTAAATATATGTTGTATGTACTGAATAAATGTAGCTTTCTTTCTTTCTTAAACATATAATTCTAATGTACCTAATCACTTACCAAATCTTCCCAGATAGATTACTTAGAGGAATATTTAACCGACATCAGAAAAGAGATGATACTCCATTCGGTTCTATTTTTTAAAAACAGCATTGTGTTAGGGCTTTTTTTAGTCACCTGGCTAGCTAGCTTTTATTTCATTAAAAAAGATTTCATACTGTACTATAACACATTAAATCCGTAACACTAAGTCCTGCGTGCTAGATTTATTTATATCTTGCCTGATATAAATATGGGGCGTATTTTTTTGTTTATCTTTATATATATAAATCTTTTGTCCGTGTGTATAACTGAACTGATTTTTTTTGTGTGTTCCAGTGAATTCGAGAATGGTTTAAATTGACAATTGGACCCGGTAGGTGGCACTGCAATTGAATTTTAGAGTTTTTTTTTTCAAGGTAAGGTAAGAATTAACTGTACACAAGTTTCTCTTCTGTTTGAACTATCTATTTAAATGTCAATGACGTACAAATATCGTATTTAAATATTTTTTTGAAACTTTATTGGTTTTATCGTTTGACCAGAATCTAATCCGATATTGTCTAATCTAATCTGATGTTGTCTAATCTAATCTGATGTTGTCTAATCTAATCCGATGTTGTCTAATCTAATCTGATGTTGTCTAATCTAATCTGATGCTGTCTAATCTTTTTTTTACCAGGGAAAATCCTGCATGGGGTACACCTCCCACTGCCGGGGGAGAGTAAGAGGGTTATGCCGGACTCTTACCGCCTAAAACCCCTAGGCCGCTTGTGCCCATATGTAGACCAGAGTACGCGCTCACGATTAGCATGCATCGATGCCCTGGTCGCGCGCTTGGGTCACCCGTAGATGTGCGGACGGGGACCCTCGTCTCAAGAGAGAGGATATTCCTCTCCCTCCTGCTTCCCATTGAATCTGTGGCCATCGGGTTTCAACTCACGGGCACTCCATTCTGCGGCAACAGACGCTTCCGCGTCTGTCGCCTGGAGTTTAGTTAGGTGAGCCTTTAATGGTGAACGGCTCTCCCTCTGCGGCTTCTGGGGCTAACTCTACCGCATCGAGCAGCAGGAGCATCAGCAGTCCTCTCACGCTGCCTCTCGGCTTCCTCCTTCTGGGAGACTATGCCCTCGCAGAAGCTCATAACAGCGTTCTATGTCCTCTCACTACCGACCATGGAATGGATCACAGCCGGCAGAGATAGGTCATCGCCCCTGTTATCTAATCTAATCTTATGTTGTCTAATCTAATCTGATGTTGTCTAATGTAATCTGATGTGGTCTAAGATGGTAAACACGCTAAACCTAGAGAGGGCTGGCTCACAAACGCAGCTGCCGGAACATACCAACAGATGTTTGGCGACAGATATTCAACTTGAAAGCGGAAACTATCCCGGCAGACATCAGACGTTTCACTTCACCGAATGCTCCGACTCCGTTGCTAGGATTCGAACCTACGTCTGTCGACACGATGTCCGAACACGCTATCAACTAATGCATCATCGCCTCATACTCGAGGAGTACATTCAATAGTTTATAATTTTTTTATGGGAAAGAGGAGCAAACAAGACAGTTACTGATAGCCTCTTGAAGAGCGTATTTATGTTCTTTTTGTAAAAACCCATTTTATAAGACTTCGAGAAAATCGTACTGGGTTACACATTGAATAACCCTAGCGTACGCCTCAGGATAGTTGTAAGACAGTTATAGTTACCGAAATTTTACAAGGTTATAGATAGTGGGGAGAAAAACCAGACAGCAACTGAAGGTGCGAATTTAGAACGACTGTCTACGAAACTATAAAAGACATTATCCTGACTGGCTCGTTATCTCTCAGCTCAAAGTGCTAAGGATATTAATTCGAAAGTTTGGAGATGATAGTGATTTTACATTCCAGACATTGTGTAAGAAATTATGTCTCAAAATGTATGTTAAATTGTAAAAAGTAGTGGTATGTTTTGTATGGAAAAAGTATTTTTGGACCAGATTTAAGAGACACGTGTTATTGTTACTTTTCGATAAAATTTATGAAACACGTGTTTTAGTTTTTCGAAATTCAACTCCGAATTGGATGAAAAGGGCTGATGAAGTTTATATGGAAAATAATTAAATATAACTAGCTTCTGCCCGCGACTTCGTCCGCGTGGAATACTGATTTTAGGCTAACGCTAACACGCAGCGGAAGCTCTCAAAAGTAAAATAAAAACCCGATTTTGAAACATTCTTCATTGAGGCTTCGCTTCTATTGGGCTTAGCGTAATAATTAATATATAACCTATAGCCTTCCTCGATAAATGAGCTATCTCACACTTAGAGAAATTTTGAAATCGGACTAGTAGTTCCTGAGATTAGCGCGTTCAAGCAAACAAACTCTTCCCCTTTATAATATTAGTATAGATACATCACTTTTGATAACAAAATTGAATCTGTTTCATCCCCTAAGTACACTGATATACAACAAAGATATAGATGTACACACATCTTGGCGAATAACTCCCAAGCGGTTATAATTACAACACGCCATTAATTTCGCCATTACTTGGGTCTAGATGCCTTATAAACGAATTTTATGAAGATATAGATTATAGGGAAATCTCGAAGAGTTCTTACCACAAGTTTTCCCTCCCACGGGATATCTAATCTATATTCCTTATTGTACTACTGGAAATTATTATCCGTCATTAATATCGTGACAAATGTGTGAGTGAATGTGAGAATCATACAATAAGTAGCGGATTCAAACGAGACACGAAATGAATAGACTTTCTATAGCTTTGGCGGCACTACTCGTACACGCTTGATTACAGTAAAGAGTAAAAGAGATAAGAACACTAAGTGTTCTTAAATAAATAAAATTAAAGTAACATTAATATCTCTACATGAATTTTCGAAATATATGAACAGTTTTTGAGAAGATTCTTATTAGATATCATTAGTGATGTGTAAGACTTTTTTTTTCTCGAACTGACTACGCTATTGACATAGCGAGGTCTTAACAGCTTCACCGGACTACGTGTATGACTTAAAAATAAGAGTACATTTATGCAGCACATGAGAAAATAATATAAGAGCGACTCAATATTTTTATAATGTTGACACGTGTACGAGTGGGAGAGGAAGAACGAATCAGATGCTTTTCTTATAGTAAGTACGTAATTGTAACTTTAACCGATATTTATGATCGAATGAGACAACATGACGTTTTCTTTCAATCCGTTGCCGAATTTATTTAAAACTGAATTAAGTTGCGAACTTTTCTTTCCTATAATATTTATTTTGAAATGAAAACTTTTTAAGTGCATTTTGCGTTCTTTCCGAATAGGAAATGAAAGTGAACTTTTTTTTATACCATTATGGTAGCAAACATGCATGCGGGCCGCCTGATGTTAAGCAGTCACCGCAGCCTATGGACGCTTGCAACACCAGAGGTGTCACATGCACGTTGCCGACCCTTTAATATCTTATTTACTTTCCCCTTGAAGAACTCCATACTGTAATCCCCAGGAAAAGCCTCAGCTGGAAGCTCATTCCGCAATGGGAGTGTTTGTAGGAGGAATCTCCTCTGGAACCAGACCGTCCGAGACCATTTCGGTTCCAGGGTATGAGGGTGAATTCCCTGCCGATGTCGAGCGGTACGATGATGGAAAGTAGACAAAAGCCTAATGTTGAACAATTTCTCGGAACACAACCCATTATACAAACGGTAGAACACACATAAAAAGGCGACGTCTCTCCTTAAAATTAATGGCTCGATACCGTTTGTGAGCTAGGGATCGCCAACAATTCTCACAGTTCGTCTTTGAGCTGAGTCAAATGGCCCAAGTTGGTATCCTGGTGCTCCCGCCCAGAGGTAGCAACAGTATTTCCTAAGGGATCGGACTTGCGTTTTGTACAACAGCAGTCTTTGCCCAGGGGTGAAGTACCGTTTCACCTTATTCAGAACACCGAGCCTTTTGGATGCCAACCTAACCTTGTCTTCCAGATGACTACGAAACTGTACGTCACTGACGATTTTGATAACAAGAATCCCAATACTATCTGTGATGGTAAGTGGTGTGTCTTGAAATTGTGGGGTCACAGTGAATGGAGTTTTCTTAGCGGTGAATGCGCAAACTTGTGTCTTACTAGGGTTGAAACGGACTAGATTGTTCCGACCCCAAGCGGATACTTTAGATAGCGTGTTCTCGATCTGACACAAAAGTTTTTCGCGAAGAGGCCACAAGGGAGCGAGGGATGTTTGCACGGCCCGTGTAATATGCGTCTTCAGTACTAGCGTCTGCATAGCAATGAATGCCGTCAATAGAGAGCATATTATTGATATGCAGTAAAAATAACGTTGGAGATAATCGGAGCTTTGCGGGACGCCAGTATTTATTTCCAAGCTTTTGGAGCAGATACCATCGACTACGGTTGTTATACGTCTGCCGGATAGAAAGCTGACGATCCATTTGTATAAACCCTCGGGCAATCCGTAAAAAGGCAGCTTAGATAGAAGGCCTCAATGCCAGACCCAATCGAACGCCTTCGTAGTGTGTAAGCTAACTGCTAAAGCCCCACCCTGACTCTCAATAGCTGAAGCCCTTCGGTGTGTGAGATATACTAGAAGGCCGCCAGTCGACCGTCCGAGTCGAAAGCCGTAATGACGATCGCTGATTAAATCGCACTCTTCTAAATATCTCAGGAGCTTCGTATTGATGACACGCTCCATCACCTTAGAGAGCAAGGAGGTTATAGCGATAGACCTGTAATTCGATGGATCTGATCTATCGCCTTTTTTGGGTACAGGGTGTACATAAGCTAAGCTGTCTTGCACGAGGATGGAAAATATCCACTGCGGTATGAGAGTTCGAATAGGCGCGTTAGCACAGAACACAACTCTGGAGCGCACTGCTGGAATGCCGTCTGGCCCACTCAATTTATGAACATAAGACAGCAACTCCCACCGGACATCCCTTTGTGTGATGTTAATTTCCGGCATGGAATATTTGCACCGCGGGATGGTAAGTGGTACGATACTTCCATCGACGTTATTGTCGAGTTCGAGGCAAATATAGTACCTAAAAAATGGGCTTTCTCTTTAGCGCTATGAGCCAAGTTACCATCGGCATTTCGCAATGGTGGTAAAGACGACTGGCAAAAGTTCCCTCAGCGGCTTTGGCGAGAGATCAAAAGGTACGACTCCCGGATGGGTAACCTGCCAGCTGTGGGCCAATACCGCTGATAAAATTGAATTTAGCTCTGGATATTTGTCTTTTACTAAACCTTGAGGCAGCATTTAGTTTACGTTTTACATCACACGTGTTCGGGTCCTTATTAGTTCGAGCCGTAATCCAAGCTTTGTAAGCTGTTTGTTTCAGCTTTCTAGCTTCCTTACAGAGCCGATTAAACCACGGTCCTCGGTTACTCCAGCAGCTACTAGCCTACTAGCTACTAGTGAATTGAGAATGTAATTCTCCATACCGACTAGGATTGTCTCACTGATGCACAAGACTGACTGCACAAGAGTCAGAATCTTTTGATGTGAAGCAAATCTGTTTCAAATGGTACGTTGCATAGAATTCCCGCAAGCCATTCCAGTCTGCTGAATTATACTGCCATATGCGACGCAGGCTAGTTGGCCTGGGGGATCAGGCCGTACGCATGGCGCATGAGTCCGGATAAGGCAGTGATCAGATGAACCAAGGGGCGCATCCACTGTAATAGAATATCCATCCGTACGTGTTGTCAGCAGAAGGTCTAGTAAAGAGCTTGTATGGTCCTCGATATCAGGTATTCTTGTTGAAGCTTGTACCTGTTGTGTGAATCCATAAGTCAGAGCAAATTCATAAGCAGACCTCCCTGCGTGATTGGTGGATCGAAACCTAAGCCACTCTATGTGGTGAGCGTTGAAGTTTCCTAATATAACTAACTCGGCAAACGGATACTGCTCGAGTACTCTATCAGCCATCAGTTGCAGGTGTTGAAAGAGTCGTGATGTGTCTATGTCACCACTGTGAGACCTGTATAGGCACGCGTCAATACGGTTATGACCACCATAATCAACACGCACCCACAATACTGACAGGTCCCTGTCTTCCAGGCAATGAAGGCGGCGATAGCAAATATCCTCCCGAGCGTACATGCTTACACCGGCATGTCTCAGAAATTTATGTTCGAGCTTGTACCCGCGATAGAGTAAATATGATGTATCGACCGGGCAGGATATCTGCGTCTCCGTAAGATATAAAATGGTTGGCTTTCACAGTAAAGTCGGTGATGTACTAGATTGTGCATACTCGGCTCCAGAAGTCATGACCCATGTTTATCACTACATAACAAGCAGTGCATTATTCCAATAATCGCATAAGATTTTTTTACTTCAAAAATATTTTAAAGCCTAATCGCGTATCAGTTACACCACACACCGGATTTGTGTCTTAGCTTATGTCGGGACACGTCGTAAAATATCCAAGAGACGGGTAAAGCTTGGTGTTTGTACGTCTGTCATTATGTAACACGTTTGTCACTGTAGCATGGGTTCTGTGGATTCATGATTTTATATATAACTAGCTCCTGCTCGCGCCTTCGTCCGCCTGGAATATTTACTTTGGGCTAACGTTAAAAAAACCCCCATTTTGAAGATTTTTAAATATTCTTCATTTCTTCATAGGTACTCCGCTCCTATTGGTCTCAGCGATTATATTTAATCTCTTCTTCGATAAATGAGCTATCTAACACTGAAAGAATTTTTCAAATCGGACCAGTAATTTTTGAGATTAGCGCGTTGAAGCAAACAAACTATTCAGTTTTATAATATTAGTATAGACATATAGATTACCTATATATGTTTATTGTTTATACATTTAGGTCATATCAGTTAATCCAGATACAATATGAGGTACCTTTTGGCTTATATGAGCCTAATGAACCACATATAATACCCGTAGCAAATTATAACATAAATAAGGTAAGTAAGTGTTCCCATATTGACAATAACATTTCCGAATATCCGAAACATTTACAATTATATAACCGGCTATTTTAAAACTAGGGTTGCCCTGAATACTCAGTTTTTTCTATCAGTTAATCCAGATACAATATGAGGTACCTTTTGGCTTATAAGAGCCTAATGAACCACATATAATACCCGTAGCAAATTAAAACATCAATAAGGTAAGTAAGTGTTCCCATATTGACAATAACATTTCCGAATATCCGGAACATTTACAATTATATAACCGGCTATTTTAAAACTAGGGTTGCCCCGAATACTCAGTTCTATTTATATTAGTGAATATTCAATCGTTTTAACTTTTCACAAACACCACGTTACTAATGAATTATTTAGTAAATGATAGTAATACAGTTTATGTAAAACCCCCCCTGAATTTTATATTGATTCAATATACAAGTAACTAGCTGACTCTGCCACGCGTTGCTGTGGCTCAGTTATTGGAAAAGAAGTTCAAAATTGAAACGTGTTCCCATCTATGAGATATCCATAACAGTCACTTCTATAGTTTCTGTCAACAAACTAATGTAAAGCGCTATCTGTTCGAAACTGATAAAAATTACAATTCATAACAATAATCAGTATTAACGATCATTTAATTTGTAATTAAAAATAATGAGACTATTAATCGAAATATACATTATTCTATCTCTCAAGTCTAAAGCAAATTATTATACACTAGCCCCTACCCGCGACTTCGTCCGCGTAGTAATAATTACTACTCTGACTTAGCGTGATGATATATAGCCTATAACCATTCTAGATGAATGAGCTATATAACACTGAAAGAATTATTCAAATCGGACCAGTACTTCCTGAGATTACCCCCTACAATGCCACAACGTCGCAAACTCACAAACTTTACCTCTTTATAATATTAATATAGATAAATGCCAATTTTCATGAAGTTCGGTTGAGTAGTTCCGAAGTTCATCGTGTACACATATCATGACAATGACTTTTTATATATTGCATAATTATAATGTGTATTTCATCTATTCAATGATAGTTAAATGTATTTTATTTCATTTATAATCATTTTTTTTTCTAGAGCGACTCAATCGAATTAAATAGAACACAGTTACCAACTCTCAAATATATTTCCTCCGAAAATAGAGCCAAAACCCCATAAATAGCGATAATTACTAGAAAATACCTTATAATTAAAATTTATAATTATGACACAATTAGGTTGACAGATGTCCATAAATATATAGTTATTTTTATATGACTACTAAAATATGTGAACAAATAACTTATTACCTATTCAATTTCCACGTGTGCAATTTTTAAATATTTTTCTTCATAATAATTTGCTCATTAAGACGATTCCAAAAAAATGTCTAGAATAGGTTATATCAGGGTATATACTTGTATACCTGGGGCGATGGACGCGGGCACGTCCGTCGCTCTACCAGTTCTTCTGCACATGCCCGTATGGTTGAGACGCATTGTGCCGTGCCTACGATCGTCGGGGATGGCAACACTCGCCCCCCTTAAGGGGTCTAATTTTCTGACCTGTCGCACCGCGAAGAGGCCCCTTATGAGGAGCCGATACCAGCCGGGGAGTGACGCAGTGTCAGGCGGCAGCTCCTGCTCTCTGGCCAATAGGTGTGAGGAGACACCATGGGGTTTTAGTACGTGCAAGTCGGACATAACCCACCCTGAGCTGCCCGGAAATGGTGGGTATATATTTGTAAATAAAAAAGTCCATACAAATCCCCATACACATATAGAGCCCATAAAATCCCATCCTGCTTACTTACCCTATAAGTTTGGAGGAACCCCTAAATTGGGAATCCTGATCTACAGATGACCCGAGTTCACTCGTATATGTATTCATATTTTTAAGTTTATGTATTAATAATATTAATATAATTATTAATTAATATTATAATGCATAATATATATTGAGTAGTATTAATAAAGTATTATAACATATCCGTTCTAAGTATAGGTTACATCCTGTTAATACTAATATTTTTAAATTATTTATTGAATTTAATATCGATTTATCATAAAAATATTTTTGCGTAATCATTACATAGTATAATACAAAGTCCCCTACTGCATCTGTCTGTCTGTCTGTTCGCGATAAACTCAAAAACTGCTGAACGTATCTTTATGCGGTTTTCACCAGTGGATAAAATGATTCACGAGGAAAGTTTTTGTATAAAATTTGTCCAGGATTTTTTTATAATCAAGGCGGGACAACGTCTGCCGGGGTCGCTAGTTATAATATAAATATTGAATGTATTGACCAATAGTAAATACTTCGTTATAATAATAAAACTTGTAAACAATATGTACAGTTCATAATATCTTAATTAGCAGTTGCAATTATGTTTCTAGCAGGACATTGAACTCCTTAAAACAAATATTAGGTGCCTTATTTTGTTCTCCAATCTACATTTTTCTTAAATATTTATTATTTAAGTAAGCACGTATATCTAATAAACTATTCAAAGCTTGAGAGCCCTCAGGGATAACTAAGAACATAATTGAATGAATACTGAAAAAACTGTATCAAAAACATTTACTGGAATGAAACAATTCTAATTAACAATTCAATAGCTTACTGAGAAGAAATATAATTTATTTACGAGAAAATTTACAGTTAAACACCTTTCAAATACTTTTAACGATTTAGTTTCAATAAAATCTTTGAATAATATATATTTTTTTAATTCTTTATAGTTTTTTACATTTGATCATAATCTCACCTGATATTAAATGGCATCGTGGTCTAAGATGATATACACGCTCGCTGTTATTACAAAAAAGTTAAAAACTTGGTTTAAAACGGTTTCGAATTAAATGCACCGCGCTCGCCCGAGGCAAGTTCGCGTTATCCTTTTTCGCAAGTCTAACCCAACGTCACCAAAGCGAGACAAAAGAGCAAGATGGCGAACATTCAGCAACCGCGGTGCATTTAATTCGAAACCTTTTTAAAGCAAGTATTCAATACGTATTTAACTTTTTTGTAATAACAGCGGCTAAGTCTAAAGGAACTGGTTCTCAACTGAAACTGAAACACATCTATAGGTGCTTGGCGGCAGGTTTTCATCTTGACGGTGGTAACTAGCGAAAGGGTCATAGGAAAATGTCTAAATATATAGATGTTTGTATATATAGAACTAGCGGGCCCGGCGGCCGTTGTCTCGCCCACATAATAAAAGAAACTTTGACAAATTCTATACCTAAACCTTCTTCGTGAATCACTTTATCTACTGGTGAAAACCGCTTGAAAATCCGTTCTGTAGTTTTTGAGTTTACCGCGAACAGACAGACAGACGTGGCTGACGACTTTGTTTTGTAATATGTAGTGATTGTTTAGAATTCTGTAATTATAATAAATAATATATTGTTTTTCTCTAGCTTGTATCTTCTCACTCTCGGTTCTATATACGATTGACGAGTCACAAAAAAGCGCTTCAGCGTCTTAAAGCATCTTTTATTGCCGCCAGTTCTTGCACAGAGAGTATATTGTCAGTCTATCTAAAGATAGTTTAGACTGTCATTGCTACCGGGTATTACACATTAACACCGAACTAAAGTTTTTATTGAATGTTCTGTCCTCCATGCGGTTTTTTGTTTCCCCTAAATAAGTTTAAATACTTTACTTATTTATTTTTATGGGTCGTCAACATGCTCATACTAACAATTTTGTAATAAAATATAAATGTAATCATATTTAGAAGCAACCACGAAATTCTCTAATAATAAATCAAACTTTAATAAAAGTAAATAGTGAATAGTTCACAGATTTAAATATCTATTACTAGCAGGCCCGGCAGACGTTGTCCCGCCCTGATTATAAAAAAATCCGGGACAAATTATATACCAAAACGTTCCTTGTGAATCATTTTATCCACTGGTGAAAACCGCATAAAGATCCTTTCGGTAGTTTTTGAGTTTATCGCGAACAGACAGACAGACAGACGTGGTAGGGGACTTTATTTTATACTATGTAATGATGATCTATCTATACTATAATAAAACTGTAATTAAGCCAAATCTGTACATTAAATATTTTTTGAGAATTATAATCGAGGTAGACTTTGTTATTGATATAGAAGCCAAAAATAATCCTTTTACAATTTTTGTCTGTCTGTCTGTCCCTGTGAACACGTATCACTCAGAAAGTACTGGACCAATTTTGACGAAATTTGACAAAGTGATAACTAATATTACAGAGTTATATTCAGGTTACGTTTTGTCCCATAAAACGTAAGGGATTCTCCAGAATAACGGGCGAAAGTCAAAAATTTGTAGTTAGTGAAATTCTTGACAGATTTTTGTAGATTTTCTTTGTGCTATATATAGCAGACAGATAAGCTAAAAATGTAAGTTATATTTCATCCCCTATGCTACTTCAAAAAAGCAAATAACAAAAAAAGTAATCGTTGGATTCCGAACCGACGCCTTCGTCAGTCCGTATAATGTACAGTACGTTATAATTGAGTTACAGCCGTAACATGACGTTTCTATGCGTAATTATCAACGACATATGGAAGATAAGCGTAAATGAAACTGTCACTTATCATTACATAGTATACAACAAAGTCCCCTACCGCGTCTGTCTGTCTGTCTGTTCGCGATAAACTCAAAAACTACTGAACGGATTTGCATGCGGTTTTCACCAGTAGATAGAGTGATTCATGAGGAAGGTTTTAGTATATAATTTGTTATGGATTTTTTTTAATCAGGGCGGGAGGACGTCCACCCGGCCCGCTAGTATATTATAATATTATTATTACTTATATATTATTATTACAATTATTTTATTGTAAAAAAAGTTTGCTAAACAAAGGTGACAAGATTTTTTCCTAAAACATAAACCTAGATAATAGTTACATTGCATTGTAGAAGATGAATCTCAATTAGAGTTCGATCAGTACGTGTGTTGTTTCGATATTTGATAAAATTAGTTTTCTAAATATTGTTGAGTCTTGAAGTAGTTGGGTTCAGGTTTGTGAATCTAAGATTAACATAAATCAGTTGAGGTGTTTGCAGTTCCCATACTATGTTGTATTTATACTAATATTATAATGAGAGGTAAAGTTTTGTTTTCGAGGAATGCTTGGTACCTACTACTGATCTGATTTCGAAATTTCTTTCACTGTTAGAAAGGTATGTTATCCCAAGTTCAATATCTCAGTCAAAAAGGTGGTTTATATGTCAGATGTAAAATAAATTTGACAAGATTAAGTTTGGATGCAGATTTCACGTATACTTTATAAATTCTTATACAACAAACAACTAAAACAAATGAGAATGTAATGTAGATAAAGTTTAGTTTTTACAGTATGTTAAGTGATGAAGTTACAAGGGGTACTGGGAAGACATTGATCGGAAAATATGTAGGTTAGTTTGTAATTTAATTGTACCCGGTATGTAACGCTACGAACGGGTTTTGATCTTCATTGGGCACTTTAGGCAATGCTGCAAACAGGTTCTAGGCTTATTTTAAAAGATTTCTCACATACCAACTGAGTATATGTTTGAGTGAGTCCCTGGATAGTTTGGATTTACAATTGGAAGTGCTAGTTGTCGCTGCAATTGGGATTTAAGTTTTTTAAGATTATCTGCGTTTAAAAATACAATTGAAACCGACAATAACCGATTTGGTGGAGACGATGTAGATCGGGTCAGCTAGTTTAACATAAAATACGAAAACTAAGAAATTGTGACACAAAGAGAAATAAAATACTAAAACTTATTATTACTCTAAATTCATATGAAAACAGATAGAGAAAAAGACATACTAAAACCAATTAATAAAATAGACTAATTAATATATTTCTATGGCTGTTTTGAATTCATTTCGTTTATTTGAGAAAATGTCCTATGTTTTATGCAATGTATCACACGACCTATCGTAATCTTATCATCGCCAACAACACCAACTATTTGTAAGCAGTCTTCGATCACATCGCCACCAAAAATCGTAAGTTAAAGAAAATCAAATATTGCAAGGTACAGCCCTATTTAATAAACAAACGGGGCAAAGGTTTCGTTGCTGATTTATTAAACGCAAATTGTGGTAGCCGTGCAATAATAGCCGGAAGTGACGTCGTTTACCTCGCCCCGGAGGTTACGTGCCGATGTAGGTAGAGTATTCGGACGTAGTAAATTAGCATAAGCCAACTTAAGGGTATGTATTATTAATGAATGTACAATCGTATATAGAGACTTAACTTTGGAAGTTTCGTATAGCACGTACCAGAAAGCACATTTCTGTTGTTATATAAAGCCCGTAAATCGGCCTAATAAAGAAGGGTAAGGGTTTGTTTTAAAAACATTTGTCATTAATAATAGAATTTATGAAATTAGTACATAAGCGGGAGTTACAATTTCGTTGATGTTACTAATTTTACTAAAGTTCATGAGGATCTAATAAGAAATTATATTGTAGATCGAAAACGTAGAGTACCGAGCTCTTGATTTAGCACGTCGCAGAGAAGAATGAGAAGTCCGACGAAAATTAGCTTGCTTGGGCAATATAAAGCACTCTCTCTATCGCACAGCGCAACAGTTGCGATAGACAAACAACGCTATAGGAAACCGAAATTAGCCGACTATTTCCATCTCTTGCATGACGTGCCAAATCAAAAGCCGGGTACTGGTAACATATTAACAGAGCTGACAAGTTGATGTTCATTTCTTTATTTATCATTATATTTCCATACATGATGATACTGTAATAAAAGATTTGGTATATTTTGTTATTATACTCATGTAAAACCGAAACGGACAGCTAGTTTATTATAGACATAACTAAGTATTCGTATGTTCTACAAACTAACGTAATATACTGGATCAAAAAAATAATAAATATCTATCTTTATTTACGATTATCGTTGTCATGCATCCTGTGCTGTGTTTGTTAAGTTACACATATCACCGAGCTTTCGACATGTTCATATTATTTAGGCAAATTGTAATGCGACTTTCTTCCCGAGAAAATGTTTTTGGTGTGATAGGAAACCGATGTCTGCAAGTTCGAACGACATGTACCAACTAATGTGTCCGGCATGTACCAATGGGCTTTTCGAAATTCTCGTACATTTACTAATTTAAATTGGTAACACTATCGGCTGACAATGACGGAAAACATTATGAGGAAATCTGAACCTGAGGAATATTCTTGTAGTACCACCGTACGTGGGAAAACATAGAACTGTAGATTTCTCAGAGTTTGAAATTGCCATTACATCGTGCGCTGGCATTATGATTATGCCCATGGCTTCTTTTGAGAAGAGGCCTGTGCCCCTGCAGTGGGACTCTCACAAACTGATGGTGACGATGGCATGGATTAAAATTAGATTTACTTTTTTGAAATATATTTTTAACTTTATTGCTCAACTTCTATGGGATGTTGTAATCATATTATTTGAACACTTACCCCGAAACAACGAGTTAGATTTGAGTAATTATTTGTGCATTTTATATCCTACTAATTAATTCCCGCCTGTTTGATTGGGCATTAAAAATGGCAAATAGTTAATTGAATTAAAAAAATAAATAGCTTAGAACTATCTAGGGAAAATTCCACATCGAATAGTTATAGTTCTATGCCGATACGTACACTAGTGTCGACATGATTGAGCCTTAAGAGAATTGCATTTTCATTACATACATATAGATCTATTAAGGATAGTTATTAGATAATCTAACATTACGCTGTCTTTTAGAAGCGGAGCATATCTATACCAAGTATAGATTAGAAACAGTGGTATAACTATACCATCTGAAACTCTTGGCAAATTCATTGGATGGTGCCCAAATAATAGTCATCACATTATAATTTAACCTTAGTAAATCCAAGTAACGTAGGGTGTCTAGTCCCATAGAGTTCCTTAAATCGGAGTTTCCGGATATTCCAGAGGCCCGTCAGCCTCATAACCCCACAGTTATACTATTGGTCAGGAAGTATGTTAGCCGAGAACTAATTATTAGTACGGGCAAAACGTGTCGCGCGGCACAATGTATAGATATCCAAACGCTATGGGCTACCTGTTGAAAAGAATGTTCCCCGATTTAGATCAGGTAACGGCTAAACGCAGTATACACTTATAGCATCTTCCTCTTCTCATCCATATTCCACCTAAGTAGGGTCGACTCCACTCTCCCCTGTCAGGTGTCATCTCACACACACACAATGCATCCATACCTTTTTCGGTCTCTTCTATACCTATATCCGTGCATTTTCATATCCAAAACATTTTTTGGTACATGACTTTCATTTGTTCTGATAATATTCCCATATCATGCTAACCTATTTCTGCCCAACTTCTCTATCGTTGGTGCTATTTTCAAACTTCTTTTGATATATTCGTTCTTATTGTTATCCATTCTAGTTACACCACATATTCACCTTAACATTTGCATCTCTGTCACATGCAATCTTTTCTCATGCGTCTACTTCGTAGCCCAACACTCGGATCCATATAACACAACTGGTCTTATTATAGTTTTACACACCTTCCCTTTGAGTCTCAACGGCATTCGCGGGTCATACACCACCCCAGACACCTTTGGTCAATTCATCCACCCTGTATTTAACCTATTTCTCACGTTCTTTTCTATGCTACCGTCGTTTTGGTTCAATGAAATGAGGTACAAAAAAATATAACACATGAAAAAGAAAACTCCAAAATAATTTAATATCTTTACCGTTAACTTTAAATTTTAAAATATTGAAGCTCAAATTTAACACTAAAATATTCCTACAACCATCTGACAACTTTTCAAAACGAATTTACTAGCTTGTTAATAATTTGTATATGAATTTATAAACAGTTATGACTCTAACGTCAGCAGACTCGAAAATTATTATAAAAACCTTAAAGCATCTGTTTTTATAGAAAGGCAGAATATTTAAAAGAGTTCACTAAACTTCAATAGATACCCAATAATTATCTATACAAATAGATATATTCAAGCGTCTCTTTGTAATATCAAAATAATAGCTTTATACTAAACGGATATTGAACTTTATGCGGTACATATAAAAACACTTTTTAAATTGTCATATGTGTGTTTAATTCGGTTAATCTATACTAGTATAATAAAGCTGGAGGGTTTGTTTGTTTGATTGAACGTGCTAATCTCAGGAGCTACTGGTCCGATTTGAAAAATTATTTCAGTGCTAGATAGCTCATTTATCGAGGAAGGCTATAGGATATATATATATCATCACACTAAGATCGATAGAGGCAGATCACCATTGAAGAATGTTTCAAAGTCGTTTTTTTTTCCTTTTGAGAGTTTCCGCTGCGTTTTAGTGTTAGTCCAAAGCTCAAAGTAAGAATCTAGTCTTCGATACAGTTAGACGAATTTTGGCGGGATTTTCACTGGCAGATAGCTAATGTTAAAGAGTAACTAAATTTATTTTAGGGAAAAAATAGGGTTCCGCGTGAATATTATCCTAAACATGCATTCAGAAATGAATGTCTATGTGTATATACGAGAAGGACAAAGTCCAACGCAATTTCAGTGATCACCATGAAAAGGGGCATACGTAAAAATCTTTTCAGTTGCAAAGTCTTTATGCTATTTTCGCAAATTCACCGCTTGGTAGCTTTAGACTTTAACTTATAGGATATTAAGTTATTATTGTATTTGAACAAAGGTGAGTTGCGGGCACTAGTTGGTTTAAAATGACAAGTCGATAGGTACAGAAAATAATCAAATGGTATTTTCTTATTTCTAGAAAGATTTGCCATCAGAATTCGCATTCAATTATCTCTCAATAGTGCGTAAAGAATTTATTTTAATAACAAAATGCATGGAATATATATTTTTTATGCAGTGACTTAATAGAAATATGTAATGGAAGTTGTATAAATATACTCGACGTGTTGAAATATCTACACTGAGAACGTTCTTAGAGAGATGAGATTTAAAAAAAATGATTAATATAACAGACAATAGTTTGCAGACATTTAAAAAACAAGGATAATTTGGTATCATTTTGCTTGTTGGCGTATCCGTGCGAAGGTAGAGCGGACAGCTTGTTCATAATATCGGTTAGAGATTTATTTGTTAGTAAAACTAGTCCACCATCATCATCTTCTTACCCTTATCCCACCTTTTTTTTTTTTTTTTTACGTGGAGAGAAAAATCCATCATGGACTGTCAGGCCCCCGGGGGAGAGCCCGACCTGAACCGACCACCAGCCTTTGTGCTGCCACGCAGAGGTGGTGCCATACGGCGACTTTAACCGGCTAAAAACTCCACGACAACCTACGCCGCACTATGGGAGTGCCTCGGGGTAGCGTGAGCAAGCTCCGAGACGCCCCCGGCGGCAGGCGTTTCCCACGCCGCGCCCGCTGAGGCAGCCCGGTTGTGAGACTGCCTCCCAGCCCGCCGAACCCGTGCAATGGGAAGTTAGGACACCCGCCCCTTCCCCCCTGGGTCCGGCCGGCAGCGAAGAGGCTAAGCCGCTCCGCCGTCACCTAAGTAGTGTCAGCACTACATGTTTGTCATGTGATGAATGATTTGCCTTGATTTTTATGATCGGCTGCCTGCCTGACTTCAACCCCCCCGGGGATTATTTTGTTATTCCACTATATTTTTTTATGATTTTATATATACTCATCTATTCTTAAATAAAGTTGAAGAGTTGGTTTGCGCCAAGGCATTAATCTCAGGAACTATTGGTTTGATTCGATTCTTTCAGTGTTAGATAGCTCATTTATCGAGGAAGGCTATATAAGCTATGGTCATGCTAAGACCAAAGGAGCGGACCACCAATCAATCATGTTTCAAAATCATGGTTAACATACGTAGTATTTAAAAATATTTTGAACTTCTACGTAAACGAAGTCGCGAGTTAAAGTTAGCGTTAGCCCAAAGTAACTATTCCACGTGGACAAAGTCGGAGGCAGAAGCTAGTTAAATATAAAGGGTAAAAGTAACTAGATATTTTGGAGTATTAAAACTAGTCTACCATTCCGCTCATATTGAATTGCAATATAAAACTTATTAAAGATAACTTTTTTATACATAATTTGTACAAAAGCCTAAAGAAGAAATCCTTACGTACTTCAATTTATTTACATCGTCTCGTCAATTGCTATTCCAATTTAGCGAATACAAAGTGAGATAGTTCCATCAGAGTTCTATTACTTGTAAACATGTCTCGAGATAGAAACAATAACGTTGGGAATGCGAGAAATTTATTCATAAGGGTATTATCGGGCGTTGCGCCCGCAATGGATGACTTTGTATGAGTTATATGAGAAGGTACGTTAGCATTTGTATCGTATTGGAAACTGTTTCCGCAAACTTAGATAGGTTTAGATCAATCTGTTGACACGTTATCTCTGTAAATATTTATTACTAGATTTTAAAATGAAACTGCTTAAGGCTCGATAGGGAGAAGTTTGCTTTACGCATTACAAGATAGGTATGTACTGACGATGGATGACTTTGTGTAAGAAGGTATTACGTTAGAATTTGTATCGTAGTGCACTCTGTTTCCGTAAACTAAGATAAGTTTCGAAGAATATTTGCTATTAGATTTTATGATGAAACTCCTTATGGCATGTTAGGGAAATGTTTTTATTACTGGTCAAACGTAAGGTAGGTATGTATTTGTATAGTCTGCCTGTCGGAAGCTGTACCTGGGGGTCGTGCGATCGATAGCCCTTTACGGGTCACCCGCATGGGCGCTTAAACTGACGGCCAACAACATCGCCCACCTGCGGAGACCGCAGCAGGCGATGGCCGTTAGAGCCATACGCGGGTACCGCACGATCTCCTTCAAAGCGGCCTCCCTACTTGCCGACACCCTGAGACTTGGAAGCGAAAGCCCACGCATCTTTGTATCTTCGTCTCGCGGAGGCGCTGGAGCGGAGATAACGTCTTGCGCCTCGAGAAATCGCGACGCTGAGGTCCCAGCTCCACCAGGTCCTAGGGGTGGAAGAGTGGTGTCGACGACTTGTGCGACCCAGCTGGGGCGTGGTAACGATCGAGGATGTTATGTTTTGCTAAAACTAATACTTTCAAATGTACCTTCCAAACTACGTCTATTTGTGCTTGGCATCAGATTTTCAATTTGGGCGTCTTAGAGCAATCCAGGAGGTCTTAAGAACAATCCTGTAACTGTGAAAATTTATTAATATACAAATTCTACATACTAGCTTTAGCTTGCGGTTTTCCTCAGGTTAATATATTTAGATTTCAACTTTCCCTTGGAGGCAGTATTATTTTTTCTGGAAAAGCACCTTATGTTTTTCGTGTCTCCAAAAACGTCTATGCAAAATTTTATATTTAATAAGTTGTAACATTAGTAAGGATAGCTTATGTTTACCATACTTTGCAGTCTAAATAGCTTCATGGATTTTAACATTTTTTTTATGTTATCGCAGGCAAAGGAACAGGTGGGTCACCTAATGTTAAATGATTACCACCGTCCATATACATTAACAACACCAGGGGAGTTGCAAGTGCGTTGCCAGCCTGTGTTTGGGGGGAAGAGGAGGGAAGGAGGAGATGTGAGGGTATGGAAGAGGAGGTGGCCCTCCGGTGCTCTCACTGACCGAACGAAACGTAACAATGCAAGCACTGTTACTTCACTTCGGTATTCTATGAGAGGGTGTTACTACCCCGGGCGAGCCGACCCATTCATGCTGAAACCAGTAATAGCTTCAGCGTGGCTCTATCACCTACAAAATGTATACAATAACATATGAAATATTATTAAATACGTCTACGTCATATGGACAGGGAGACAAGAGAGTGAGTTAAATCTGTATTATTATCTAGTTCTGAGATATGTTAAACTTTCAACATCAGATGAGATTCTGATCAAACTCTAAAACCAAATACTAAAAAGAAGTTAAAAAAAATGTTGACTTAATTTTTTAAATTTATTATAAACTAGCAGTGCCCCGACTCTGTCCGCGTGGAAACTAATGTAAAACAACAGTGACTAATAAAGTCATGTGAATGTATTAAGTCCATTCTACTTTATATTTACTTGTCTACTTTTCTCTCGTACTTACACCGCGCCGTTATTAAAACTACAATAACTTTTGATAGAGTGGACCGATTTTAATGAAACAAACACTAAGTACTCCCGAGGATATGCCTTACGATTTGGGGTTTTATTGTGAACCCAGTATTTTAGCAGTGATGCGTGTTCATACAAACAGGCAGACAAACAGACAGACATTTCCAAAAATGATTGAAATGTATTCTATTACTTATTCTTAGACCAATCCAAAAAACTGTTTCACGAAAATCAAAAAAGTACAGACACGTTAAATTTACATTCTTATTATATGTATAGACTTAAGATTTTGATAAAACTCTATATTAAAAAAAAACATATTTAAACTTTAATCTATCTATACTAATATATAAACCTGAAGAGTTCGTTTGTTTGGTTGAACGCGATGATATCAGGAATTACCAGTCCGATTTGAGAAAATCCTTTGGTTTTAGATAGCTCTTTTATCGAGGAAGGCTTTAGGCTATATATCATTACGCTAAGATCAATAGGAGCGGAGAACCAATGAAGAATATTTTAAAATCGGCCACTTTTTTCCTTTTGAGAGATTTCGTTAGCGTTTATTATATACGTTGCCATGGTAACGTCGTAAGTTTCTATCGCAAACATTTTCAAAGTTCATTTTGTTTTCCTATTCAAAAACTTTATTCTACTTTAGTTTTATTTCCAATTTTTGATTTGTAATCTATTACGTAAATATAAAAATAAAGTTTGTGTATATACAATTAAAATAACAACTTTTTAATGAATGGATAAATATGGCTACAAATGACAAAAAAAAAATTTTATACTTTGTCTATATTTTTATATTTTGTCTGTTTGTTTGTTTGTTTGTTTGTTTCGGGTAATCTCCAAAACGGCTGGACCTATTTTAACGGGAATTTTACTGGCAGATAGCCGAAATTATAGCGGTTGACATATTCTATTTTATTTGTACGCGGCTTCGTCCGCATTGCTATTACCAAAATGGTTGGACCTATTTTCACAGGATGTTCACTGGTAGATAGCAGACCCATAAAAAGTAATTTAGGTTTTTTATTCGCCTTCGGCCGCAGTGGAATATCCGTAATGCTTGAACTGATTTTCACGGGACTTTCACTGGCAGATAACTCACCTTATAAGAAGTAACTTAGACTATTTTATTTTGTTGATCAAGACTTCATCCGCAATATCCTACTATTTCGTAATCGGTTGGACCGACTTTCACGGGACTTTTAGGGGCAGATAACTAGCGGGCTCGGAAGACATTGTCCTGCCCCGATAATAAAAAGAAAATCTTGACAAATTATACCTAAACCTTCCCCATGAATCATTCTATCTACTGGTGAAAACGGCATGAAAATTTGACTTTATCGCGAACAGATAAACAGACAGACCAGAGGATTTTGTTTTTAACCGACTTCGAAAAAGGAGGAGGTTACTATGTTCGGTTGTATGTATTTTTTATGTATGTTAATCGATATTTTCGGCAATTGTGAACCGATTTTAATGATTCTTTTTTTATTTGAATTGGTACACTATGTAGTGATGAACTGCTACCGTGCCTTCGTACGTATGAAATTGATCACACATATGTTACAACCGCGTGAAACGTGTACTTTACTGGACTCCAAGAATAAATGTATATAATTGAAAGTCATATATTTGTATGTAATATGAATTATATCATCTTTTTGGTCAATTTGGCGGCCATATTGTTTTATTTACCGCGTTTGCTTCTAGATAACTCAGTGATTATAACAACGCATAAGAATAACTTAAGTATATCGACAATATGAGGATGTAATATCTATATAATAAAAAATTTAACACATATTGTTCGATAATATATAGTTTAAAATTTTCATTACTTTCTTATATAGTGTTAGAAAGCACTGAGGGTGGTATATAGTAGATTAAAGTTCCAGGTACGTTGCTGATGATAAATCCCATCCCATTCGATATACTATTCGTATTCACATGTCTAATGTACACGTTACATGTTACAGTAGACGGCGTGCGTGTCGTATTTCCAAATGTTTTTGGAAAGCATTTCTTTATTGTACCCACCTACTTACAATTTTACTTTTCTTTAATGCATTAAAAATAACGTGTGCGGAGCCGCGGGTAACAGCTAGTTACTTATAAAAGTGTGTGTTTTTTTAACTATTATTGTTTTCTATTTAGTTACAATTCTAGTATCTCTACATTCTACAATACAGGGATCGTGTAATGTGAAGATAAGTATAGTTTATTGTCACGTCTTCAACAATGGGCACTCGATAGTGACAATTGAAGGTTTTATCTTACAAGCATTTTAACAATTCCTTATTCAGGAACTAAACGAGCGTCTGGGGGACTGTGTTTGTCGTTTTTTTTGCGATGTAAAGAACTTATTTGTAACAGTAGACATTTTAAAGCGAGTTCATAGAACCTTCGGTCAATGAACGTTAAAATAAGAGTATATGCTATATTTGTCTGGTCTGTGATCCTGATCACCTACCGCTGAACAACTGCATCATTCGTTATATGTATTTGATTGCTTTAATACATTTTGGTTATGTCTGATATGTAATCTAAATTAACCAGTTCTGCCGGTCCTTTAACAGGATACTTTCAGATATTGTGTTATTGTTTTTAACAGTACTTCTTTTAATGTTTGAAATAAATAAAGTGTATTTGATTATAACTATTTATGGGTCATTCCATGTCAAATCGAAAAATTTTTTACCTGACCCCCTTTGATTTCGCTGAAAATTTTCTATCTTTTTCTACCACCCGAAAGTTATTTTTCAGAATTTTTTCAAATTTTTTTTCCCGACTCAAAAAAAGTTATGAATTTTTGAAAAAAACCGCTCTTTTATTTTTAAATTGCCAGAACTTTTTCAAAAATTGACCGTTTGGGAACTTTTTTTTTTCAAAATTTTTGTTTTTAAATGTAGTTTTCGAAAAAAAATATGAAACAATTTTCAGAGTCCCAGATATATGAAATATTTTAGTTTTTTTGAAAAAACCGTAATTTTCTCAAAGTCCGACCGTTTTTTTTTTTTTGCTCTAAAAATACTTCAACTAATTCTGCAATGATCCCCGTTAATCAAAAGATGTGACGACAGTCGCTTCTAATTTTTTTTCTTGATTATAAAAAAACTTTTCTTGAATTTTTGCTGATTTTATATAACTTTGTTATGAAATTTTTTTTATTTCCTCGTGAAACCTCAAAAGTTGAAAAATAAAATTTTATTGGAGAATTTCAAGTGATTATCGTCCAAGAAATTGTTATTTAAAAAAAAAAAAAATTTTTTTTCTCTCATTGACGTTATTTTTTTACTCTTATGGACGTTTTTTTTTTTGGTACTGAAATATGACAACTTCAAAAATACAATGGGTTTAAAAGTTACCTCCAGTTGATACAATGTGATAATTTAAGAGCTATCGATTGTCGGTAAAAAGATATCATCTACATTTCATTTAAATAATATGGAGGTTATGTTTTCAGAATAATTACATTGTCGTTGTGTTCATCATGTCACGTAGACTTACTATTGCTAAATAAAGTACCTATTATTTATCATAAAGTGCTGTTAATTTATATTTTGTTAATCTTTCGGCTTTCGAATGGGACAGAATGGTCCCGCGCGTTTTTAAAAAAAAATTTAAATCTCCCGCCATCGGCAAAGGCATTTAGTACGTATACCCTATATAGGCCTATGGGTGTATAAATCTGTGGTCACAATAATATATTTAATTATATGCAAATTATATATGGTTTTATCATATATTTAAAATTATTTTCATAAATAATTATGGCTAATTTAAAATATATTTCATTTTTTCTTATGATCGATTAACAAATATTGTATAGCTAATAATTCTTTGTAGCAACATCACGTTACACATTGACAGTTTCCTGGGAGAATTAGGAGACGGTGAATTTATTTATGAGTATGAAAAGTCCTTTTTTTTTACTTTTTTGAAAAAAATAACAATTTCTTGGACGATAATCACTTGAAATTCTCCAATAAAATTTTATTTTTCAACTTTTGAGGTTTCACGAGGAAATAAAAAAAATTTCATAACAAAGTTATATAAAATCAGCAAAAATTCAACAAAAGTTTTTTTATAATCAAGAAAAAAAATTAGAAGCGACTGTCGTCATATCTTTTGATTAACGGGGATCATTGCAGAATTAGTTGAAGTATTTTTAGAGCAAAAAAAAAAAAAACGGTCGGACTTTGAGAAAATTACGGTTTTTTCAAAAAAACTAAAATATTTCATATATCTGGGACTCTGAAAATTTTTTCATATTTTTTTTCGAAAACTACATTTAAAAACAAAAATTTTGAAAAAAAAAAGTTCCCAAACGGTCAATTTTTGAAAAAGTTCTGGCAATTTAAAAATAAAAGAGCGGTTTTTTTCAAAAATTCATAACTTTTTTTGAGTCGGGAAAAAAAATTTGAAAAAATTCTGAAAAATAACTTTCGGGGGGTAGAAAAAGATAGAAAATTTTCAGCGAAATCAAAGGGGGTCAGGTAAAAAATTTTTCGATTTGACATGGAATGACCCTTATATACAACATATATTGGAATAGATAAGTATGTCGCTCTACTGATTTTATGAATAAAATTACTTCCCCAAATAAATTTAATGCTGTATGATTTACTGTATTTTCCTGTGTTAAAGAGAGAGTAAATTAATTGTTAATTAATGATCGTCAAGTGGTCAAAATTACACCATAATTTATGAATTTTAAGTTTCAATATTAAGGGAATTTTTTTTAATGATAACACTATAACACCTCAATGGCTACTATTAAAAGAGGAATTATAGAAATTCGGTTGAAGAAAAGAGGAGGAAGATGTACGTAACTGTTTTTCTTTTTTCTCGAACTGACTACGCTATTGACCTGGCAAGGTCTTTACAGCTTCACCGGACTACTTGTACGTAACTGCTTTCACTCAGTCTATTTATATGGAGGTACTTAAGCTGGTGGAATTAATCTTTTTATGGATTATTCAACTTTAAGTTTTTTTTTAAAGGTCCAGGGTGTACGGCTATGGAAATCACTTCCATCTGATATTAGGCAAGTAAGATCTGTGACAATATTTAAAAAATGTCTTCATAGGTATTACCTCTCGCTGTTCTGTTATAAGCTTTTTTTATTGCAATACCAATAACAGGACCATTGACGTATAAAAACCCAAGACACACAGTCTCGATTAAAAGTAGCGTTCAAAACCTTATATCTCGCGGACGTGCCCCACATCATTAGTACAGAAAGCATAAATATAAAGTGAAAATTATAATAAAATAGTTAGCGCTTACTACACTGGCGGCCGAGAATAGAGAACATGTGAAAAAATATTTCGATAAAAAATTATAGTGATATAAAAGTCGTACCAACGGCATCAGAATGAAACTCATGAATAATTGAGTGGACGAAAGGGCGGGCATAAGTCACGGATCGGACGCGGCGACCGGACACTACTTCTTGCACGGATGCGTCAATATTATACTGTCTTGCGGAAATCCTTTTTCTTTCAACTCATAGGGTGAAATTTATAGCACGTACTCAGCCTCTCATCCTTAGCTCGTCTTAAACTTCGCTAAGTAGTTACTCAGTACAATTTTAGGCTTCGAATATCTATTCTAATTACGCTAAGCTATATATCAATACCGCGTCGAGTGTACAAAATGTATTTAATTGTACCAAATAAATTGATCTATGTGTGTTGTAAAAATATCGAAAAAAACAAGAGAAACAAGTCAAGCGAGAGTGTCTAGTATCTAAGAGAGCGATATTCAATAAAAACGGATGCTATATCTTAAGAACCATTTTAATAAATTCAGATAAAGTTGTAAATAATAAAAATAATTGTTCACAGTCGCCGTTTCTCATTAACATTAATTTAAACATCTCTCTTACTTTAACGTGATATTTCGTCGATAAAATTAGCTTCAGTGAACTCAAAAATGTCATGAAATAAAATTTTGAACGCATAACTAAAACTGTTAAAACATATAGCTTAGGAAAACAACGACAGTACTATATCTGTGTATGTAACACTAAAATCTTTCTATGTCCTATTAATATCATAAACGTGGACCTGGGTTTCTTTGTAACGCTTTCACGACTTAATTACTAAACTGGTCATCATGAAATTTTGGATGCACGTTCTGAGGAGTACAGAAAAGGAGATAGCATAAGGTTAATTAAAAATAGTTATGTTCCCGAGAGATAGATCAAAAGTAAATTAATGCGAATGAAGCCGCAAGCAAAAACTGTTATTACAAATACGAATGCGAGTTTGTTTGTTTGTTACACTTTCACGATTTACTTACTCAACCAATCATCATAATATTTTACACTCTGGTGTTCACCGTAATAGAAGAGGTTAAGTGTAGACTTCGTTTTGTAGTCAGTAAACTAGAAGATTTACACTTATATAATAAAATAATAAATTTGCGATTTTTTATTCTTTTACTTTTATACACTTTTTTCAATCACTGACATATAATTATGTCGTTGTTAAAAACAAAAATTATAAAGGGAGCTTTTAAAAAAATGTTACCTAGTGTCAAACTGTATATATTACAGTTACTAGTTTAAGGACAAATAAATGTTACTACATTCCCAATTGATTCACAGTTTCCAACAAGACGGCGGTAACACGATCGGTTAAACGCATTCCAAACACTCCACAAAAGGGGTAGTGATACTCTACAACCGGGAAATACCGGTTTCCGACCTCCTTGTAGTCCCTTATTTCGTATTCCGTTTGTGGTCGGGCGCGGCGTGTTCACCGCGCGCCCCCACAAGATTGGTTATGCGTACTTATATTAGGTCTTTACCTATGAAATTGCCGTTTTGTATGAAAAAATTTAAACGAATTTTTTTCATGTATTTTTTATTTGTACTAATCGAAGTAATTACCCATGCAATCAATGCATCTTTGCCAACGCAGTGGCAGTTTATTGATGCCCTTCTTAAAGAAATTAGCTGGACGGGAGGCAACAAATTCTTCAAAGGCATTTTGTACTGCCTCTCGGGTATTGAATTTTTTTCCCGCCAAGGAGTTATCCAAATTCTGGAAAAAGTAGTAGTCTGTAGGCGCAAGGTCTGGTGAGTAGGGCGGATGACGGAGAACTTCCAACCCCAGTTCTTGCAACTTGGAGACCGTCTGCTGTGCAGTATGAGGTCGCGCGTTGTCGTGCAGGAGCAGCGGAGACGAGCGATTGACCAATGCTGGTTGGAGATGTGCCAGCTTCTCCATCATTGTGTTCAGTTCTTCACAGTACACATCTGCAGTAATGCTCACCCCGTTTGGTAAGAAGCTGTGATGAATCACACCGGCGCTAGACCACCAAACAGTGACCATCACTTTTCTAGAGGTAAGTTTTCGTTTAGGGGATTGTTTAGGAGCTGAACCAGGATCCAAACAACTTACTGAGTGCTTGCGGTTATCAAACAGAATCCATTTTTCATCGCAGGTAACAATGCGGTTCAAAATTCCTTCATTTGTGTGTCTGTTGAGCAGTGCAAGGCACGTCTCGACCCGTACTTCGTGCTGGCGATCATTGAGTTCGTAGGGCACCCATTTGTCAAGCTATTTTACCTTGCCAATTTGACGCAAATGGACCAATATTGTTTTGACGCTAACGTCGAAAGCTGCTGCTAATTCAGCCGTAGATTGTGTATCATCAGCTTCCACAATCGCGTTTAATTCTTCATTGTCGACCAAAGTCTTCGGACGACCGCGAGGTTCATTTTTCAGGTCGAAATTCCCAGAACGGAAGCGAGCAAACCAATAACAGGTGGTGCGTTGGTTTGTAGTGTTAGCTCCGTAAACGTCGTTGATGTTGCGTGCCGCTTGTGCCGCGTTGCTGCCACGACGGTACTCATATTCCATAATTACTCGAATTTTTAACGTATTCATGATGACAAAAAAGATTGAAATGCGATGAAAATGTAACACTAATCAATAAACAAATGACTACTTTTGGAAAAAGAATTTTCCATGTTTTTTAAATTAAATTAATTTGAAATTAGAATTCTTAGCCAAACAAAAATTATTTTGATTTGAAATGGCCAGTACTACAGAACGACAATGTCATAGGTAAAGACCTATTATTATTATGCCCGCATTTGTAACGGTCGTGACTATTCGATTTATTATATTTCTGTCTTGTTCATTTTCTTTGCACTCACTTGTTATTTTTTGAAAACAGTATTTCTGTACTGAGGAGGGGAAAGAAATATCTTTTTTAAATAGGAATACATGTAGACTGATTGATGTTTATTTGTTTTGATATATACTAACTTGAATTCGTGTCTTTGTTCTTCCTAAAATGTTTTTGTTGTTTGGAGATTTTAATTTAATTCTTAAGTTCTCTCTATTAAATTTTATCATTACTGCATAGATTTTTTAGAATAGTAGATAATGTCGTCTAGATAAAACTCTGAACATTATTTTTTGCTTTAAACTGTTACTAGCTTTTACCCGCGGCTTTTTTTTATGTCAAAAGTAGGCAAACGAACAGGTGGGTCGTCTGATGTTAAGTGATTACCACCGTTCATAGACACTAGCAACACTAGGGGAGTCGCAAGTGCGTTGCCAGCCTATGTATGAGAAAGGGAGGAGGAAGGGGGAGGGAAAGGGGGAAAGGAGGTGGGCATCCGGCGCTCTCACTGACCGAACGCAACGCAACAATGCAAGCACTGTTACTTCACGTCGGTGTACTGTGAGAGTGTGGTAGTACCCCGGGCGAGCCGACCCATTCATGCTGAAAGTAGTAACAACTACAGCGTGGCTCTACCACCTACTGCTACACCGGCCTTGCTCACCTCACTGTTGATTTTTACCTTTCACTCGGAATTAGTACTTTTTCTTTATGTCCTATTCTTTACAGACAAACAAACCCACATTCGCATTTGTGGTATTAATAATGATTAGTTTAATCAAATGTTATAATTATTTATGTTTTTTTTGAACTATTAATTCTATTAACCGACTTAACTTTATTAGCATATGGCTTTTCTTTAAAAATTCTAATATTTTTATTAATTTAGGTGATGCACAAAACATAAATAAATAAATAAACATTATGGCATGCGAAAAAAATGGATATATTTTCCGACTCTATCTTAAGGACTCTCTCAGCGTAGCTAATAATTCTTCGACAATGAAACTCATCCTCATATATTGACAGTAAACAACCGGATTGAAGAGCCTAACAAATAATATAAGGGATTTATTTTTACCTAATATCGTACGGCCCTTGACAATAAGCTAGGAGTTAGGAACCTTTATAATAAATACACCGTACTATGCTTTGTCTGTTTGATCTATAGGAACTGATTGCAGCATTCAGACTTCGGAAGAATCAAATACTAACAAGCCTTTTCGTGGTAAGAAAATAAATATCCGCTTTGTGAAGTCTGTCTGTCTACTGACGTTGTTTATTTTTTGTTATGTGAATGTGAAGAATTTTCTAAGAAAATGTTTTCGTAGCCCTGAGATAATTCAGTACATTTTTATTTTAACAAGGCGTATGTATAAAGCGGGACAGATAATGTCTGTTTGTTCATAGGATTTATAAATATGTTATTCATTAGTTCATTCATATTTCATAAATATAAACAGTAATTTTAAATTTATATAATTATTAACGGACCAGGTAGGCAAAGGTTGTTCCGTCATATAAAGAGATAAGATTTATAATAAAAATGAATATATACATATTGGGAGGAGGTAAAAGGCTAAAAATTTGAGATTGTGTGTTATTTGTGATAGTAATTTTAAAAATGGTCGAACAAACAAAAGTTTATATCTTAACAGCAGTGCTATTCGAAAGACCCCACGAGTATTAAAAAACCATCGACATCGCTCAAGCCATTTCGGAAATGTAGTAATACAAACTTACGTACACCGTTATTTTTATATAAAAATATTTTCATGGAAATAAATAACTATCTAACTTAATAACACCTTTTCATTATTATTTTGTCTTCAATAGTTATACTAGCAAAACAATATGCGAGTCATTTATGCATTTACATTACAATTAGATGTTTAGCGTTATAAAAAATCACGTAATATTCTGTAATACAATACACTCTGAGCTACGGACCTATAATGAGACTACACAAGATACTTGAACCGAATATAACCTAACTAGAAATAAGTGGTAGTTATTGCTACTTTCATATAATTATAAGATGACCGTGTAGAAGTGGTTAGATCACTGTTGACTCTAACAGCTTTTAGTGTATGGCCTGAGTGAATATGCGTTCGGCGGGGCGTGCAGCGGGGCGTGCAGCGGGGCGTGCAGCGGGGCGTGCAGTGGGGCGTGCAGCGGGGCGTGCAGCGGGGCGTGCAGCGGGGCGTCCAGCGGGGCATCGAGCGACCGAGCGACCGAGAGATCCGCTCGTGCGCTTCTCAAGACATCTACATATTAATGCATCTGTTTGAAACGAACGCCGCACGCGACACCTCGGTCGAAGCTCGATTTAAGCGTCCACTCTGGCCGTACAATTATAGCTTCACAAAACTTGGCGTAGAACGCGGAAGACACCAGCGCAAAAGTACCAAATTAGTCAAGCTCGGTAGACTTGTGTACAAATTCCGTGAATGAATCTGAATGATTATTCATAGCGAGTGTATATATGTATATATACGTATATGCATATATGCAACGTATATTTTATACTGTATTTATTAAATAAATAGAGATCTGTCGTTTTGCGCGTATCATTGAAAACTACTAGACATTGTGGTCATTTCTTTAAAGGATTTATTTATTAGAAAACTTGGCCCTTATCTAAATAAAGATTATCAACATACCTTCATTTCATGTAAAGTTATGATATTTTTACGAAATTACTATTATAATCACTACGCATGAATCAATGTATGTTCTCGCAATGTTTAAGTTTAGGCAAACTGTGTGATATTTGTATTTTTCCCCTGCACATAATATACATTGATAGGCTAATAAATGACGAAGAAAGTAGCAAGTCACAGCTTAATATATGAATACACGTATTTAAAAACTAACAATATTAGCTTACTAAAATTATTTACTCAAACAACATGTCCTATTACATAACTGTTATATTCTAAAGAATTGAAACGTTTCAAATTGAAACAGAATGAATCGCTTGTTATTATCTAAATTACCCCATAATAAGTTTAAGTGCCACCAATCAAGTCACCCCTTTTGTGAATTAAGGCCCGAAGGTGTAAACAATACAATACCGCTATGTCGGAAATTCTTGCTGTAATATACCAAATCACTTCCAATAATTCCGTTTACATCCATTATTTGATTTTATCGCTAGCAGTTTTAGCTTAGCGTACATCATTATAATTATTTGATAACCATATGGTGCGTTCAGTGAAAGATTTTAGATCTTATATTGTAAATAGTAGAGCCACGCTGAAGCTATTACTGGTTTGAGCATGAAAGGGTCGACTCGACCAGGGTACTACCACCCGTATTACAGAAAACCGACGTGAAGTAACAGTGCTTGCATTGTTGCGTTTCGTACGGTCAGTGAGAGCGTCGGAGGCCCACCTCCCTCCCCACCCTTCTCCTCTCTTCCTTCTTAGAATTAAATTATGAGAGTAATAATGTATAAAGGAAAGAAAAGTATGGTTGTCTAAGAACTTGTTTCTTTACAATACTCGAGGTCGTGAAATTTCGGTATGTGCGTATTCCGCGCATCGACGAGTTACCACGCCGCCTTATTTCACTACGAGCTTATTCGCGATGTTCGTAGTTAATTCCTAATTGCTGCAGATATTTGTTCAGCGTTCGGTAATATATTTTTTGTAAATATTATACCAGTACTAGCCGGCCCAGCGGACGTCTTCCGTCCCCGATAATAAAAAAAACCTTAACGAGTTATATACCCAAACCTTTCTCAGGAATCACTTTATCTACTGATGAAAACCGCATGAAAGTCCGTTCAGTAGTTTTTAAGTTTATGGTACCACAAACAGACGTGGTAGAGGACTTTGATTTATAATATGTAGTGTAGTAGAATTCTCGTAGTACCTCCGAGTTTATTCGCGATAATTTAGAAAACTCTAGGTTGCTTCATATATTTTTACAATGTTCATAAATATTCTCATTTTTTTGTACAAGTTGTAACAAGATAATTATTTGTAATTACGCGTCCATTTTTACTGTATTGTAAAGAAAAAAATGTTATATTTTAGTAAATGTTTTATCACTAACAAAGTTTAAACACGTTTTCTTGTCTAATCGTCATTCTAATTACGGTTCTGTTAACAATATCATTTCTTTTTGTCTATTATGTTGTTTGTAACTTCTAATATTGTTTTAAACGCTAACTGATCGTCACCCACCTCGCTGAATGTAAATTACAGTTAAGTGATAAGTGCTAATGATTAACCTGTATCTTATTCTACGATAACACCATCTTCCATGCTATCTTTCGTTAGTATCCGTCTAACTATAAGCACCATTAATAAGCGAACATTCAGATAAATATAGTTTCACAAATAATAATTTATCGCATACCAATGGAAGTTAAATATTTTTTTAACCTGTTATAGCAAAGCCTTACCAAAATTGAATCGATAATCACGGCACTTTTACATATTCAGTAATTCGTCGCAGTGCACCAATCAAAATATGAATACAATGACTTGTATGAGATATATACACATAAGTAAAAAGACCTTGCCAATTAAATTTCTGAATTTGAAGCTCACTTAAAAATATTGGAACTTCCACCACCAGATCTAAGAACAATTCTAGATCTAACAACAAACAATTCAGAACAAAATTGGTTTTGTTCTTAACTTATATATTTTAAAGAAGTAAAAAGAAGAGTCCTTCGCTTTGAACCTGCTATTTCTTAAGCATCGCTGTGTATACTTCGAGATAACCGTTATGGGTTACAAAATTTTCAAAAACCCCTACAATGTTCTCTTCCATTCACCATTAATCTTTAACTCACATACAAAATTTCATGCTTCATTTTAAAATGGGAGAGTGTGCGCAAAGTTTGATGCAGCTTAACACGGCTACACGTATTTCACCAGCAAAGCAGATAGATTGCTATGATCCGGATAGTGTGAATAACATTGTGCACTGACGCAGGAATCATTTCTACTTAAGAATAGTATTTCAATTTGTGTGGTCTCAAGAGTACAATCTTTTTGTGTTTGGTGGACTGCATGTATACATGATTGAATGTTACTTTACATATCCGTCTGAAATTGATTAGCTACTATCACATCTCACTGTAACATAAAAACAGCAAAAATCAACAAAAAGAAACCAATCGATTCCAAGCAGAATTGCAAAAAGACATCCACTTATGATGGGTTACCTGAGTAATACATTCCTTATCATTCTTTACCTTCATCATTACATGTCTATCGACTACTTTGTAACATTTATAGAACAAAACATCAGTTTAAGGTGAGCATTGTCCATTAACTTGAAGAATTTTATTAAATGAATATATGACCATCTGTTCTAATCATCCGTATCTTATCTAGTCTAAACATAATTAATTTAAAATTGCGTTCAAAAAACGATTAGATGACCGAAATTTATTTTCTCGCTAATCGTAATTCGAATAAATTACGAAGCCTAAAGCTTTTAGAGCTCTCCTCGAAAATATTCAAATGACTTCCGACATTATACCATTAAAAAAACATCTTTTTTTGTTATTTATTTAATCAACTTACGTCGGCGGAGTTTCCTCAGGTTGCAAAATTAGAAAAGTTCCGTCCCGCTCCAGTGGCGTAATATTGTACCTCTAGTGAAGTAAGTATTAAGCAAGTGCTTAAATATTAAATTTGTTTATTAAGACGTGAACTTGTTTCATTACTTGTTGCTTTTTGACGTTAGAGAGTTACGATGTCATCAAAATTGGGTAATTTGTAATACTTCTGATAGATTTATTGACATCGAGTCAAAGTTAGTAACATTCTGTTTTGTACAGTTTTATGTGTGTTTTTGGCAAAGTAAGAATATTGTTAACTCCATAAGTATATGGTAGATAACTATGGTCATTAGGGTGGAGTGAAAAAAACAATTTTTTTTTTTCTTAGCCTGGGGGTCAAATTTGTAGCTTATAAAAAACAAAAAATTTTGAAAAAAAAAAAAAAAATTTTACTCAACATCTTGAGCCAGCCCACTCATTTTTAAAACTAATTACGAGTAAAAATATTTGGTTGCAAAAAAAAATTTTTTTTTGTCTTTGAATCTCTTAAAACATCTAAGAACTAACAATTATGATCATTTCCAACTCAAATTTTATTCTAGTGCCCTAAAGAGGAATGGTACTTTTTGGGATTTATTTTTTAAATTAAAACAATAGTCACAAAAATTTTTTTTTAACTTGTGATTTTTAATTGGCATAAAAGAGGATACTCTGAAGTTCCTAGAACGCCTTTAAAAATTTTTTTTTTGCAACCAAATATTTTTACTCGTAATTAATTTTAAAAATGAGTGGGCTGGCTCAAGATGTTGAGTAAAATTTTTTTTTTTTTTTTCAAAAATTTTTGTTTTTTATAAGCTATAAATTTGACCCCCAGGCTAAGAAAAAAAAAATTTGTTTTTTTCACTCCACCCTAATGGTCATCATAGTTGTCGTGGTTATTGCCTGCTGGTTAACTGATCTTAGTAACGCAATGAAGTACACCGAAAAGCACACCAAAGTTTTCATACACTTTGGCTGTGTCTTATTAAGACATCAGCAATAAAAACACATGTGTAATGACGATTTTATGATACCTTTTACAATTTTAAAGATAAAGTCCTATAGAACGGCCACCACAAGCGTAAAGGCATTTTAAAGGCTTTGAAGCGAAATATTCTTAACCGATACAATAATGAGAAGTATCTACGTTAAGATTCATCTGCTGATATCTTTAAACTTGTGTATTCTTTATGGCGCATAATCTTATTCTCAAGAGAAAGCACTGGATTAGTCATCACGCCAACTTATTGTATAGTCGTAATTTCACACCGCGATCAGTATACAGATCTATAATTTTCGTATTATACAATGTTATTACGAAATAATGATTTTCTCCTCCGGTAGATAATAACGTTGCTAATTAAGTTTGAAATGTAATCTAATAACTAAAATCCTTTGTGTATAAGAATACAACTTAGAAAATTATCTAATCTTATATAGATTTGGTACAATTTCTTATGCCCAGATTTCGAACAGACCGTAATTTATGCATAAGCTTTCTCCGACGTATCTCTGAAATTCGGTCAACGCTCAGTTATACACAAGACCGTGAACCTAGATTGGTGTTGATATTATCTTGTAGATTCTATTTTCCAATCGTGTGATCGGTTTTGATGATACAGTAATTAACATCAACGATGAATCTTCCGGTGAAATAAAAAATAATGATATTTATTGCCAAACAACTTATCCTAGGCTTACATGACTGATGAGATAAACTTTTCTAAATATATTATAGATTTCACGTTAACACACTAAGCTAGAGGCCTGTCTTGTGGATTTTTATTTCAGAGTGGTTTGTCTATCAGTTAACAGCGTACATGGAAAGAAAATGTATAATTTACTTTAGTTTAACTATTTATCTGTATCTGTGTGTATAAAGAAGTATATGGTATAATATTGTGTAATCTGTGGTGTTTGTTAGAAAAGTGAAAAAAAGGGAGTGATATCCATAGAAAGTAAGTAAGCTTTAATGTCGTTCCGAATTGTATTTCAGGTGGTTAAGATGTTACTTATATATTTTAGTTATAGTAAAACAAATCTTCTTCTATCTATACTATAATAAAACTGTAACAAGGCCAAATCTGTACATTAAATATTTTTTGAAAATTTTGACCGGGGTAGACTTTCTTATCGATATAGAAGCCAAAAATAATCCTTTTACAATTTTTGTCTGTCTGTCTTTCTGTCTGTCCCTGTGAACACGTATCACTCTGAAAGTACTGAACCAATTTTGACGAAACTTGACACAGTGATAACTAATATTACTACACTAATAAACGCAACGTTTACCGGCAGCCAGGTAGCCCGCACGCTGTTCTGAAGAATATAAAGATATATATGTATATAAAACTGGCTCATTGAATTTCGCTGTTGAAACCGTTGCTGGCTCTTAGACGAATAGTTACAGGCAAGTGACAGTTGACGCGTCGTGCTCATATCTTTTTAATATTTATATTTTTCTTTAATACAATGGAGTGTGAAAAAGTTTTAATACAAGTTGGAAATAGTTATGTTATCATTCAGTGTTTAATTTATAATTATATTTTATCGTTTAATTTACAATTTATTTCTATCAACATGATATTTTATAATGTAAACTATACTCACGGTATTGTAAACGTCTACAAAAAAGGGAAAGGAACTTCGTTCCAGCGTCTATAGACCTGTCAAGCTTTTTTTACATTACCGCCAATATATTTAGGTTAGTTTTTAATTTAATTGAACCCGGTAGATGAAGCTACGAGTGGGTTTTAGGCGTATTTTAAAAGATTTCCCACATACTATCTGGGTATATTGTTTAAGTGAGTCTCTTGATAGTTTGGATTCACAATTGGAAACGTTAGGTGTGACTGCAATCGGGTTTTAGGTTTATTAAAATTCTTCGCGTTTAAAAATACAATTGAAACCGGTGATACCCGATTTGGTGCAGACGAACTTGCACGGGTCAGCTAGTATATAATAAATGTTTAACGAATTGTATTTCAGAAACTGAGTACTGTTTGTTTTTATAATATCTTTTTCTACAAATACAAGTAAGGCTTATATACACGTTAAAATTATTTTAACTTATAGCTATTATCATGCTCTGAGAAAAAGTGGGACGAAAAAGGAATACATCTTTTAAGTACTGAAAATGATACTTTTTCAGTCCTCATTTTTTTTTTTGCCCTTTTGGATTCAACCGGTAAGGACTAATACTGGTTCTTGAAATACTATTTTCATGTGTGCATTAGCGTTTCTGTTATCACCGAATGAATACGAATCGATGGTGAATGAAACAGAAAAACCAAAAAATATTTTATTCACAGCGACATAGCGCAGTTCCCTGTGGACGCATTTGCACAAATTGTGATTTATGTTTGAGCTTTGTCCGGAATATCTCTGGACTCCAGCCAATGTTCTATATTATATGTAGCCATTTCATATGAAGTCAATTTTAGGAATTTTATCCTTTGATAGTCTTTCCTGCACGAACTTATAATTTATAGATTGAAAATTCAACATTTTGGTCAAATTTGATAGAAAGGTATTGTTGTTTACTTGTCTTTTTAGGCATTTGACCACAATCTAATCTGATGTTAAATGACGATATGGTCCAAGATGGTAAACACGCTAACCGTAAAGGGATTGCCTCTCAAGTACAGCTGCCGGAATATACCCAAATTGTTTGGTGCCAGATTTTCAGCATGACCCTCACTTACCACCCGGTAACTAGCCAAGTGTATTTAAAATAGCCCTATATCGTACTATAGTTTCATCACGATATTTGCCTTCATCGAAAGCGAGAGTTCATTTTCAAGGATTCGAACTTACGTTTATTAACGAGGTCATCGAACATGTTAAGCACTGAGCCATCATCATTGCTTGTAAAAGAATTTTTTTTTTTTTTTTTTTTTATATCATAGGAGGCAAACGAACAGGTGGGTCACCTGATGTAAGTGATCACCACCGTCCATAGACACTTGCAACACCAGGGGAGTCGCAAGTGCGTTGCCAGCCTGTGTAGGGAGGGGGGGAGGAAGGGAAGGGGAAAGTGGAAGGGGAGGGGAGGTGATTATTATTATTATCCGGCGCTTTCACTGACCGAACGAAACGCAACAATGCAAGCACTGTTACTTCACGTCGGTTTTCTGTGATTGTATTTTTATTTGGATAGCCATTTGAATTTATTACCTTTCACCACCATCAATAATAAAACAGAAAAAAAAATCTCAAATTTCATTCTGTAGTTGGCATGGTACACGATTGTCCAGTTGAATGTATTTGAAGGGCTAAAGGAAAAAACTGGCTACGTCCATTTTTTTTCAAATTGATTTTCGTAGTTTATGGCTCAAAAATACACATTTCATAATATGACTCTCTAATGCCCGGTTTCTGAGGTACTTTAATTGTAGTTTATATTTTCAATAGCGTTATCGGTTCGATAACTTGTCAAATTGCGTTTCTGAACACACAATCATACGATAAATGTCAGTAAACCTCGACGGGCCATTTGATAGTTTATCTTATGGATAACTTTGTTGAGTCAATAACTATTGGAAGTTTAACCGAGTATCTCAGAAAACAAGCGTAAAACGCGTTTTTCACATTTTTTTGTTGTTGTATTTCTCTTTTAATAGTGAATAACTGGCTTCCGTGACTTGACAACATTGATTATTATTATTACGCCTATTTTATACAAAAACAATTCCAAATACATATAATTTACAAAATTTTCTTTCAAAATCATTCATTCTAATGTATGAGCATATATCAAGTCCACCATAAAATGTTTCCCTGTAAAGTTTTGTAAACGTGACTTAACCAGTTTTTTCCTTTAGCCCTTCATTTGCTTACTGCTGGAAAAATAACTCATTTACGTGTAAGAAGATACTGCAGCTGTATTATATTGGAAAATGGGGTCATATTCAATGATCAGTAACACGAAGAAAACTGTCGAAATCAGCAACTTGAAAGGATCGTATAAAGATGAAATTGGTTATCTTATCTCATTCAAGACATAAAAAATAAGAACGTATAAAATCACATCTTCTTAAACTAACAAAAGCTTATCTTCAATGTTTGTTAAGGAAGAACAGTATTCCTTTGCCAACCCATATCTTACCATCTTATGATATATGATATACATAAATTAACATGCTACATAAAGTAACCAAGCCAGTGCAGTTACAAAAAAGGAGCTTCGACAATTGAACCTTAAATCCTGGAGAATAGGGTTTCTAACTACTACACAAATAATTATGAGTTAGTAATATGTTGTGATGTTGTAACAACTACAGTATTATAAAGTTAATTAACCAAAGGAATTATTTAATCTGCTATGTTCTCCAAATTCTTGATAATAAATATTACACCATCAACAACCCTATATGGAGTAGAAATTCTCTGTAACTAATGAAGTCTTTAGATCGTAAAATCAACGATGAAACTGTAACATATTTTATTCCTGAATTATTTAAGTTTTTATGTAGACAGATATAAATAATATAGATATATACGAAGAAAAAACTAAATCAGTAACAAGACACATATGCAACTGAATACTTCAGAGGAATATACCAAATCAGGAACAGCTATGATTTTACAAGTTTTTAAAAAACAAAACCGAATTGTGTTACTTTACTTTGAAAGATATAATAATGACATAGTATAAAACAAAGTCCTCTAACGCGTCTGTCTGTCTGTTCGCGATAAACTCAAAAACTACTGAACGAATTTTCATGCGGGTTTCACCAGTGGATAAAGTGATCCATGAGGAAGGTTTTGGTATATAATTTGTCAAGGATTTTTTTATAATCAGGGCGGGACAACGTCTGCCGAACCTGCTAGTACTACATAATTGCCTCTTAGTATTCATCCTTACAAAATCATGGGTCAGAAAATCAACTGAATTATTTTATTTTACGAAATGACAAGAAAAGTGACATCAATTCAATAATTTGGCGAGACCGGAATTTCCACGAAACTAAATATAACAAGCTCACCCATCAGTCTCGCACTTCCAGCACTTGTAAATTAGTAAAATATTTATCACAGTCATACAGCTAATTTAATCGTTGCTGGTAATAAACTAAGGCTAACTAACAATTTTTATGAATTTCATAATGTTCGGTTTCTGATGTGCTTTAATTGTAGTTTATCTGTTCAATAGCGTTATCGGTTCGATAACTTGTCAAATAGCGTTCATGGACACACAATCATACGATAAATGGAAGCAAAACTCAACGGGACATTTGACAGTTTGTCAGTTGATAAAATTAATCGTGAGATTTTCATTAACCCAGCCCCTCATCTCTAAATGAGATCTGGTGATATTTTACCGGCCCCTTCTCTTTTACGTTTCATTCGTGTAACTACGACGGCCCCACAATTATCAAAGGTAAGCATACTTCATATAAAACTTGTGATATTTAAGAATACTGTTAACAGAATTTCGTTGTTGTAAAATTTTAAATAACTCCCTCATCCCTAGACGAGATTTAGTTATATTTTACTAGTCTCTCCTCTACTTTTTTGAGTCTAAGTAATTAATAGACACCAAATAATTATACACACAAGTATACCTCATATACAGCTTGAGATATTTTAGTAAAATATAAATGGAATTTCCTTATCTGCCAAGATGGGTTCTGAAATTCAACAGCATTTCTTTTTGATTAATGATCGATTGAAAATTGCATTGCTACTGTTTTTATACAAATCGCGGTAGCAGCAAGTGCTGTGAAATGTAAATTGCTACGTGTGTACGAATACTAATTCGCCTTATAGAAGCGTTTTAAACAGATTGGAGTGTTTGTGTCCCGCCTTGAATTTTTCCTTGTATCAAGAGAAGGGCAGCAATGAGATACTATCAGAGTAATAAGTTATCTGACATCGAGGGAACGACTACTATTGTAATACTAACTTTTGAAACATTCGCATTTATAAAATTAGTAGAGATGTAAAGGATTATACTTATCTTCAGTTAATAGTCTTTAATTACTCCGATACGGAGGAGCAACGTGAATGAAATTAGATTATGATTTAGTATTAAAGAATCAAAATTCAGAATTCCAAGTTAGTATCCGTAATGATTATAGCATTCATGTTTCTGTACATCATAATGAAGATATAAGTAAGTAACTGGTAAGAGTAAACACAAATAGTTTTAGCGTAATAGAAATATCTAGTGAAACTAATTTATATGTAAAAAATCATAAACTATAGAATGGTCTTTCATAAAACGTTACTGTAATACAGTTTATATATCAGAGTAACACGTAGGTTATAATTTCTAAAGATATTACTTAAATTGACCAAAATATAACGATAAGTATAATATGTTAAAAGAAACACATGTTATATATATGTAAAATATAAGTTATGTGCTATTAGGTGCAATTGAAGGCTATAGATAAGGTATATTAAAAAAGTTACCAGCATTACTAGAGGAAAAATTGACCCCCGAATGTTTCATGCTAAAAATATTTTAAATATAAATCTTCTTCAAAATTCTTTATATTCAATTATTGTTGTACAAACATCAACTAAGTTATGTATACGAGTTATACGAAGGCAATGTATCATTACATTAGCCTGTAAGAGTCCCACTGTAGGGCCATGAGTTTCTTTCTGAAGGAAGGTATACGTATAATCGCTACGCCAGCCCAACAAGTACTTTTGATTCCTCCCGTTCTATATTTTACAACATACCGTGGTACTACAAGACCATTTCTTAAGTTCAGGCTTCCTCATGATGTTTTCCTTCACTACCAGGAGATAGTTTTGCCAATGTAAGTTAGTAAATTTAGGTGAACTCTCAAAAATTCGTTGGTGCATGCCGGTGTTGAATCCTGCGGACATCGAATTGACATTTTACCATCTAAACCACTCGACCACACTACTCCAAGGTAATGTATCTCGACATTTATTTTATAAAGAAGAAGTCGCGGGTGGTTCTTAGTTTATAATAAAAAGATGACCTACGTCCATTTTCCACAACTAAAATGGACCTCGAGATAACTTAAGAATAAAAATTTATTAAAAAAGATTTAGTAAAAGACCAACATAATTGAAATACGAGAAACATTAACAAATTGGTCACTCTATGTTTCAGGCACACTAAGACCAATAACAGTTTTTAGGTAATAGTGTTAGGTTTTATAACAAAGTCCCAAAACATATTACCGATTTGCCGGATAGTGAGTTCAAGCACCATGTCAAGCGGGTTTTAATGTCTAAAGGATATTGTAGGATGGATCAATATGTGAACGATGGTAATGTCTGGAAATGACGGTTCTCTGTACATCCACCGAAAATGAATGTAACCATCTATGCGTGTATAAAAATATGTATCTTGAAAAGATAAACCAGATCGAGTTTCTCGCCGGTTCGTCTCGATGACTGGATTGTTTTCCGAACCGGTGGTAGTTTTCGATGAGTCTGATCGAAAGATTAGTTTGCTGTTTTGAGTTCAAGTACATTTGTTGAAACCAATTACCTTAAATATCAGAGTGGGTACTTTAATCTTCTAATACGATACCCGTATAAAAGTCAGTTCAGTGTAACATGAAGCACAGTAAACCGTTTTTATGGAGTTATTTATTATGTTATCAACTCATTCGTATTCCGGTTGCTTGCTCTATTGATCGGTTGCCACGGAACGTACTGCTCTTCGTATACGGCATTTTGGGGCATAAAATATTACTAATATGTCGTTATAATCAACGTTTTTATGCGACCATTAACTTCGGTTTATTAAATACTCTTCAACCTTATCCGCAGATTCCATGCCATCGCCATAACTTAAGGATATATTCAACTTAATCACAATCAAAAACGACCATCAATCCTAATATTATAGATTAGCTATATCCGCGACTCCATCGGCGTGGAACTTAATGTAAAAAAACCGTAACTACTAAAGTCATCTGCATGTATTAAGTCCATTTAATTATCTACTTTTCTCTTGTACATATGTCGCGTTGTCATTAAAATTACAATAACTTATGATAGAGTGAACCGATTTAATAAAACCAAGAGTAAATGTTAGTCGAGGATATGTTTTATGATTTTCTTGGTTTGGTTGATTTGGATGAGGTTTTATCGTGAACGCAGTACTTTAGCAGTGATGCGTGTTCAAACAAACAGACTGTCAGATAGACAGACAGACACTTCTAAAAATGATTGAATGAATATTTTATTACTTGCACATGCAACCTTTTTTTTCACAAAAATCTAAAAAGTACAGACACGTTCGATTTACACTCTTATTATATTTATAGAAGATGCGACTGTGAGTTTGTTTGTCTATCACACCTTCATATCATAACTACTCAACAAATCATCAGGAAGTTTCATATATATGTTGTCAGGGTTTACATAAAAAGACATAGGGTTCATTAAAAAAACGAAATAACTGTTCCCGAGGCATAGCGAAGCTACATTAATGCGTGTAAAATCGCGGGCATAAGATACTTATTAATAAAACGGCTTAATTTTAAAAATCTCTGCATACATAACTAAAAGATTTTGTTATATAGTTTAAATAGTTAGCCTTTGAATACAATCTCGTCTGATGTTAAACAACATGTGGTTCAAGATTACAAACGCGGTAAACGTAGACGGGGACTGGCTCTCAAATGCAGTTGCTAGAACACACTTATAGGTGCTCGGCGACAGGTTTTCAACTTGGGAAACAAAAAACTCTCCAATATTATTCATTTATGTGTGCTCATTTGTTGAAAATGGGACTTAACTTACATGTAAACTCCGTTAATACATTGGCAATACGAATATATTTTATATGGTTTTATTCTTGACAACGAATCTTCTAGATTATTACTGCCATTGTCGAGTAGGTAATAATATTACAGTTGTGATAATTTCAGTGTTCTAACAAGGAACCACCTGCTTGTTTGAACTTTCCATGCAGTTTTTGTGGCACCTCAGGAGTCATGCACCGTGGTATTATTTCCTGTCCACTTGTGCACAATAACCAAACAATATTACGTAATATACCACCAATATTACACAATATAGAGTTCAATAATATAAGATTACGAATAAACTATAAAATTCTCTACATAACAGGGTAAGATCCTACCAAAAATTCTCACGAATATATTTATTAGTACAGCTCCTGTTAGGGTGGTAGTATGGTACAGTTGCGACTAACTAAATTGGTACCATCGTACTCTAACCACACATGCGTAGGTTTGTTTAACAGTTATTTGAAGTGACAGCTTCTTTAGGCGTGTTGAGCGGTATTTTTAGCGTAACATAAATTTATAATTTCACGTCATGACATGCTAGTAAACGTGGCCGATCGTAGTGTACTTGCGCGGCTTGCGTCAGAATAGTAACACGTGATATAGGGACCTCTGTACATGTAATATTTACATTTTGTATTGCTATTGTGCTACCTATCATATACTCGTATTAATTATAAACTGTATAAAAATGTAGGGTAGGTGGTGGAGCCACGCTGAAGCTATTAATGGTTTCAGCATGAATAGGTCGGCTCGCCCGGGGTACTACCACCCTTTCACAGAAAACCGACGTGAAGTAACAGTGCTTGCATTGTTGCGTTTCGTTCGGTCAGTGAGAGCGCCGGAGGCCCACCCCCCTCCCCACCCATTTCCTCTCCCCCCTCCCTCCCATTCCCCCAAACACAGGCTGGCAACACACTTTCGACTCCCCAGGTATTGTTAGTGTGTATGCACGGTGGTGATCACTTAACATCAGGTGGCCCACGAGTTCGTTTGCCTCCTATGACATAAAAAAAAAATGTATATAATATTTATTGGGAATGTCAATGTGAAATCCAGACTAATAATAATAATTTCAATTTACAAATCACGAGATTTATTTACACTATAATTAATTAAAAAATTCTAAACAGAACAGTTATTATATTGAGTTTTCACTTCTGTCGGCAGTCCTTACGACTGCCTCGATTTTTTTTTATTGCACTCATCACCATTCTTCTATTAGATGAACTATGAAATACTCTACGTTTTAGTGTATTAATACATTTCGATTCCTCGATCCACGTCACGTAGTAAAAGCAAAAGAGAAATAAATTTAATAGTAATGTCGCTCAATGGATTCGGTAAAGCGCTTTACTGCTATATGGAATTATCGAGCATGTGCTCCTTATCCAATATCTAGGATAACCTAATTGAGATTCCTGAGGCGATTTAAGAGTGTATGAAAGCGAAAAGGGGATTAGATCGAGTGGAATCGATAAGTGAAAGGGTTTGTAAATTTGGAAAAAAAATTTTGGCTCATCCTTTGAATCAGAACTAATGTTGAGTAAATCTAAATATATAAAAATTCAGTGTCGTGATGTTTGTCCACGATGAACTCGGATACTACTCAACCGATCTTCATAAAAGTTGGCATTTATGTATGATTTGGTCTAACTTGAGAAATAGAATAATTTATATTTTAAAATTACAGATTCAATGAGTGTCAATGTTGATTATTGTTATTATCCGGCGCTCTCACTCATCGAACGAAATGCAACAATGCAAGCACTATTACTTCACGTGGGTCTTTCTGCGGGTTGGGTTGTACTATTCCGGGGGAGCCGACCCATTCATGCTGAAAATAGTAAGACATTCAGCGTGGCTCTACCGCCTAAAAAACTACACACACTATACGTTACACTAATAATAGGTATTTACCTATGAAATTGCCGTTCTGCAGTACTGGCCATTTCAAATCAAAATAATTTTTGTTTGGCTAAGAATTCTAATTTCAAATTAATTTTATTTTAAAAACATGGAATTTTTTTCTCCAAACGTAATCATTTGTATATTGATTAGTGTTACATTTTCATCGCATTTCAATCTTTTTTGTCATCATGGATATGTTAAAAATTCGAGTAATTATGGAATATGAGTACCGTTGTGGCAGCAACGCGGCACAAGCGGCACGCAACATCAACGACGTTTACGGAGCTAACACTACAAACCAACGCACCACCTGTTATTGGTTTGCTCGCTTCCGTTCTGGGAATTTCGACCTGAAAAATGAACCTCGCGGTCGTCCGAAGACTTTGGTCGACAATGACGAATTAAAGGCGATTGTGAAAGCTGATGATACACAATCTACGGCTGAATTAGCAGCAGCTTTCGACGTTAGCGTCAAAACAATATTGGTCCATTTGCGTCAAATTGGCAAGGTAAAAAAGCTTGATAAATGGGTGCCCTACGAACTCAATGATCGCCAGCGCGAAGTACGCGTCGAGACGTGCCTTGCACTGCTCAACAGACACACAAATAAAGGAATTTTGAACCGCATTGTTACTTGCGATAAAAAATGGATTCTGTTTGATAACCGCAAGCGCTCAGCAAGTTGGTTGGATCCTGGTTCAGCACCTAAACAATGCCCTAAACGAAAACTTACCACTAGAAAAGTGATGGTCACTGTTTGGTGGTCTAGTGTCGGTGACATTCATCACAGCTTCTTACCAAACGGGGTGAGCATTACTGCAGATGTGTACTGTGAAAAACTGAACACAATGATGGAGAAGCTGGCACATCTCCAACCAAAATTGGTCAATCGCTCGTCTCCGCTGCTCCTGCACGACAACGCGCGACCTCATACTGCACAGCAGACGGTCTCCAAGTTGCAAGAACTGGGGTTGGAAGTTCTCCGTCATCCGCCCTACCCACCAGACCTTGCGCCTACAGACTACTACGACTACTTTCCAGAATTTGGATAACTCCTTGGCGGAAAAAAAATTCAATACCCGAGGCAGTACAAAATGCCTTTGAAGAATTTGTTGCCTCCCGTACAGCTGATTTCTTTAAGAAGGACATCAATAAACTGCCACTTCGTTGGCAAAGATGCATTGATTGCATGGGTGATTACTTCGATTAATACAAATAAAAAATACATGAAACAAATTCGTTTAAATTTTTTCATAGAAAACGGTAATTTCATAGGTAAAGATCTAATATTAACATTAGTGTGGTTTTCACATCTATTGGCATTCGGAGCAAGAATTATATTCATTTTTATAAAGTCTATTAACCAAACAAACGTATGATGAGTTGCAAAATATTAATATCAAATATACACAGGCCCCTATATTACGCGTCTCTAGTCTGACACAGGCCGCGCAAGCGCAATACGGCCGGTCATGTTACATAGCATGTCATAAATTTATCTTCTGTCAAAAATAGCGCTCAACACGCCTAAAATGGTTTTCATTTCAAAAATGACAAAAGCTTAATATAATTTTAGTAGCCTAAATCTACCAAAGAATATTTTCACTTCAAAAATGTAATAAAAGTGGACAGACTGAGTTACACAGTGGTCAATCTTCTAGCAAGTTTCCGCGAAGTTCGCAACTACC
>AP028444.1:16412822-16527953 GCA_036509395.1 Antheraea yamamai
TACCCACCCCCTCGGGGGAGAGGATGGGTTATGTCCGACTCGCACGGACTAAAACCCCACGGTGTACGTCTGCCGCTATAGTTGGGGCGACACGAGATCTCTACAGATTTCATCGTGCCGCCCCAGCGGTTGGCCCAGCGGCGAAAGCGCCGCCGCCGGACCCCGTCTTGTTAGGAGACAACCGTGTACACACCGGTCGTCTCCTCCGTCCGCCGGACCTGTGCAATGGGAGAATGGGCCCCCCGACCCATCCTCCCTAGGTCCGGTTACGGTGGGAGGAGGCGGCGGTCAAACTGCCGCCTCCTCCTGCCTGTCCTCCGTTGGCGGAGAGGGTCACTTTGAGGGTTCTCCTCCCGGACCCTCTCCGCCGCCTCCTTCTGCGAGACGACTTCCTCGCAAAAGGAGGCCATTGCGTTCCACGCATCCTCGCTGCCGAGCATGGCCACAACCACGCTCGGCAGCGAGAGCTCCTGTCCTACCGCCGCAGCCAGAGTGCGGCGCTGCTCCTCCCACGCAGCACACTCCGAAAGTGTGTGCTGCGCGGTGTCCGGTTCAACGCCGCACTCGTGACATACGGCGGTCGGCTCCCTGCGAGCTATCCGGTGCAGGTACCAACCGAAGCATCCGTGCCCGGTCAGCACCTGCACCAGACGGAACGTCAGGGAGCCCCACTTCCTTTGGTTCCACTCCGGCAGGACCGGGCGGACGGCGTCGATCGTATATCGACCGTAACGCGCGTCCGCCAGGTCCTGCCTCCACCTCTGTATCTTCTCCTCTCTCTCCTCCTTCCTCCTCCGTTCTATTTCCCCAGGAGCCAGAGGCTCCCCCAACAGTTTCTTAGCCGCCGTATAGTTATATACGGCGGCAAGCACCTCCGCCTCTAGCTCCCAGGGAAGGGAACCGGCCAGTACCATGGCCGCCGCCGAGGACACCGTCCGGTACCCTCGTATCACCCTCAACGCCACAGTGCGCTGCGCAGCACGCAGCGCACGAATGTTGGTGGCGTTGAGGGCGTCCACCCATAACGGCGCCCCGTAGGCGGCCATGGACCGTACCACCCCTGAGTAAAGGCGGCGGCAGGCGGCGCCCGGCCCCCCCGTATTGGGGAGGAGTCGTCCGAGCGCCGCTGCGGCCCCAACTATGCGCGGTCCGAGCCCCCTAAAATGGGGCTCGAACCGCCAGCGTCCATCCAGGGTGAGGCCCAGGTACCTCATCTGGGTCCCCACCCTGACCCGGACGCCCTCCACATACAAGTGGGCCCCTGGAGGTGGCCCTCGCCGAGGCCCATGAAACATCAGGGCCTCGGTCTTTTCGAGAGCCACCTCAAGGCCCAACCTCCTTATGCGCCCGACCACGAGAGTTACGGCCTCCGTGGCCAGGCGCACCAGATCAACAAATTCCCCCCCCCCGGGCTACGACTAGGGTGTCATCCGCGTAGCAGATGAGGCGCGCTCCAGAAGGGAGCGCGCCGCGGAGCACCCAGTCGTAGCCCATGTTCCACAGGAGCGGTCCCAGGACCGACCCCTGTGGAACTCCACACGCCGTATGGCGCCGGACCATGCGCCCTCTGGCGTCCCCGCAGGCGCCCGCGCTCCCGGCCAGGTACGCCTCCAACAGCCGCCGCAGGTACGGGGGCACTCCGAAAAAGCGGAGCGCCTCCCGTATGACACCATGCGGCAGACTGTTGAAGGCGTTGGCGATGTCTAAGGACACCGCCATCAGTCTTTCTCCCTCAGAGGTCGCCTCCGTGGAGACCCGTTTTAGGAGGGTCAGGGCGTCCAACGTGGAACGCCCTGACCGGAAGCCGAACTGCGCGTCCGACACGTTCGGCCCCACTTCCTCAAGATGCCGGACGACCCGGGAGGCAACGATCCTCTCGAGCGCCTTCCCGGTATCGTCCAGCAACACTAGGGGCCGGTACGCGGACGCGCAGTCCGGGGGGCGGCCTTCCTTCGCTATTAGGCAAAGCCGCCCCATCTTCCAGGGCTTCGGGAACTGCCCGCCCGCAAGACAGCGGTCAAACAGCTCCCGAAGCCACCCCCCCAAATGGCCCAGCGCCACGGCAAGCACCCGGCCCGGGACCCCGTCAGGGCCGGGCGCTTTTCGCCCGGTGCGTAGACGCTCCATCGCCCTCCCCATCTCCTCGTTCGTAATCGGGGGAGGGTCGACTGCCGCCTCCTCTGTCTCCTGGACAGGAGGCACGGGAGGAGGCATGGGAGGAGGAGTGAGCTCCGGAGGGCCGGGGAACAATGCACCCACGACCCTCTCCACCACCTCCGGCTGGAGGGTCTCCGTTGCCGGGGGCGCCTGGCCACGGAATTTCTTCCGGGCCACCTTGTACGGGCGCCCCCACGGATCCCTCTCCAGCTCTTGGAGCATCTCCTCCCATGCCCGCTCCTTGGCCCGGCTGATGGCGACCTGCAGCGTTTTCCTGCAGGTCCTATAGTCGCCATACAGCCGGGCCTCCTCCTCGAGGTCCCTGTTTGTCCTCCTTCGGCGGCTGCGCCCGTACAGCCGCCGGGCCGCGGAGCAGGCCGCACGAAGTTCCGCAATTTCGTGCGACCACCAGTACACCGCCCTCCTCCTTGGGCGGTGTACACTCCGCGGCATCGACGCGTCGCAAACCTCCGTGAGGGCATCACGGAGGCGGGCTGCGGACGCGTCGATATCTTCGTCCGGGGGGGACATGACCCAGGCCTGAACGATGGCCGCCTCTTCCGCTAACTCCGGGTCGAGACGGCTCATCGTCCAGCGAGGGAACTTAGCGCCCTCCCGGGGGCGAGTTGCCGGCTCAGTGTGGGAGGTGGAGACCTCGAACCTGATGTATCGGTGGTCCGATAAGGTCTCCACCTCCTCTAACACCCTCCACCCCCGGACACGTCGTGCGACCGACGGGGTGGCAAAAGATACGTCCACGATGGACCCCCCGTCTTGTCGCACGCACGTGAGGGCGTTCCCCCGGTTGAGGAGGGACAGCCCATGTTGGGCCGCCCACTCCTCAAGCGCCTCGCCACGCGGATTCGTGGCCACCGCTCCCCACGCCCTGGATTTGGCATTAAAATCCCCCATTACGGCGATGGGGAGCGGCTCAAGCCGCCTCACGACCGGCCCCAGCGAGTCCAAGAAGGACTCGAACTCGATGAGGGGCCGGTTCGGGGAAAAGTATACCCCGAGGGTCGCGAGACCCCGTGAGGCGACTGCCACGAACCCGGAACCCCTCTCCTTGACTGAGAGGGGCAATCCCCCCCCCAGACAGTACAGCCACAGAGCCGTCCACGTCTCCAGCCCAGTGAGGCTGGTCCGGGACGCGGTACGGCTCCGCGACTACGGCTACATCGATCTCCCACTCCGCCACCGCCTGAAGGAGAAGGTCCTGGGCGGCGGCGGAGTGGTTTATATTAGCCTGGAGGTAGCTGCTGTGGATGTAGTCCATAACTAGGCCACAGCAACTACCTCCATTTCAACCCCTTTCAGAAGGGGCAGTTTCCCTCTCACGTGAGGGGGTCTGCACTCGCCCCCTCCCATGATGTGCTCCGCTGGCCTTCCCACCTCGGCGCAGACGGCACACCGTGGCTTGTCCACTTTGCAGACCTCTGCATGGTGGCCGTCTTTACCGCAACGGAAGCAGGCGTCCTTCCTGTCCACGGCCGACGGACATTTCGGCCGGGTATGGCCCAAGCCCATGCATTTATAGCACCTGAGGGGCCTGCTATCCAGGTGCACTACTCGGGCCATACTCCAGCCAATCCTGAGGCGACCGGCCTCGACCAGCTTCCGCGCCGCGTCCAGAGGAAGGGAGACGAAAAGAGAGTTAGTTCCCTCTCCCCTGGCGCGAAGCTCGCCCACTCTTAGATTGCTGAGCTCGCATCCGCTGGCCTGGACGATCGCCTCGACAGCTTCGTCCCACAGCACAGAATCCTCTATCCCGAGGATCCTGATGTCGGCCCGCTTGATCGGCCGCACGACAGTGGCCAGTCCGTCTAGCGCCGCCCTCACTCCAGTGGCCAGCTTGTCGGCCTGCTGGGCCGCCAGGGGACCGGGAACCTGGAGCATCTTGGCCCCAGTGGCGCTCGTCCGGACTTTCAGCTCGGCGATGCCGCACTCGGGGAGCGACACCGCCTTTCTAGCTTTCTGTAGGACGTCAGCATATGTGACGCCCTTGTCAACGGCCTCCTGCCGCAGCGTGATCATGACCGCCGCCGTACGCGGGGGCGCGAGCCTATCCTTCGCCCTCCGCTTGCGCCTCCTTCTACGCTTGGCTGCAGCTTGCTGCGTATTTGGGGCTGGGGCCGCTGCTGGCTTCTTTCCAGGCTTAGCCTTAGCCTGACGCGCATTCGAGGCTGGGGCTGCTGCTGTGACTGCCGCAGGTGCCGACTTCTTCTTTTTGTGGCGGCGCGCCACAACCGACCAAGCCTCCGAGTCCGGCGGGGCCGAGGCTGCTGGTGCTGCTGGCCCCGAGGAAGTGCCTTCCCCAGTATCGGCCTCCACCGTGGCCGGCCGGCGCTCCAAGATCCTCTTCGCCACCTGGGGAGGATCAGCAGCAGCCGCCTTCCTACGATCGGCCGCCAGTTGTGGCCTCACGACCTTCGGCGGCAGAAGGCGATCCTCTATCCCGGCCAGTCTCGCGTTGAGCATCCCACCAAAGCTGTTCAGGAGGGACTGCTCCAGCGTGGCGACCGTCGCGGCTAGCGCGCATTCCCATTGCTGGGGCTGCACCGGGAGAGGCGGCGGAGGAGGCGGCGGCGGCATCGCCTTCTTCTCGTTGGCCTCCCTTTTCCAGGCGAGAATCTCCACCTTTAAATTCTCTACCTGGCTCCGGAGGTTACGAGATTCTCGTTGGAGGCGCCTAGTTTCCTCCGCCTCCGTCCGGAGGGCCAGTATCTCTACAACCTCCTGGAGTGACTGCGCGGCTACCTTCAGGGCCTTTATAAAAGGCCCCTGCAAGTGGCCCGACTTGGTTGCCACCTCCAGGATGGTGCCCACCTGCCCTTGGGCCAGCGTCTTCAATCTGTCCGCGTCCAGAGCCTCCAGGTTGACGACCTCAGGCTTAGACGTGGAGGGCTGCGGGTCGCAGGGTTCGTCTCCATCCTCCTGCGCGCTCTCTTCCGTTGCCGTCCGCGTAGAACAGCGGGAGAGAGCCCGGTCGTATGACCCGTCAGCCTGTCCAAGTACAGAGCGCTTGGAAGTCGAGCGCTTGGAGGTACGCGCCCTTCCTTTACCCGCTGCGGGAACCCACAAAGGGTCCGCGCCGACGTCCAAATTTGAGCGTGCAGACTTGCGCGCGCACTTCTTAGCGCCGCTCTTGTCTACGCGTTTGCATGCACGCTCCCTATCGCTTGCAGAATCAGAGTCCTTAATGGGTGCCGTGGTCAAGATCATGGGATCACACAAGATTGTGCCCCCCCCAGAGAACGAGGGGCTGCCCGAGCGTGGAGGCTCGGGGAGGGATTCTCCACCCGCGGAGCGGGTGGTACCCTCCTGGGGTAATAATTTTTCAAGTTGTGCTTCCATATTGCTCCTTTCTAACGTCAAGTTTGCGGTACGCCCGCCGAAGCCAGTGTAAAAACAACACCAGCCCCGCCGGGCGCTATCCGGAACTGGGCCGTTGGGGCTCAGAGTGAGCCCTCATCCGCCCCAGCCCGGTACTGGATGCGCCGCGCACATACCACATCCAGGTCGATGTCCAGTAAGAAAGCCAAGTCAACGTTATAAGAGGGAATCGGAGTCCAGGAACAAGCAAGGGTCAGGAAATAAGGCGGAAATCAGGGTCCAGAAAACAACGCAAAGGTCACGGGTAAAGCGGAATCGAAGTCCATAGTCAAGCCAAGTCGAGTCAGAGATCAGCCGTCGGTCAACAGGACCGACGTTGCCCGGGGTGCGCCACGCGGAGGCTCTCTGACATCGCAACTACCTAAGTTGTTAGCGCTTAACTATCCGTACTCGAGAATAACTTTGTGATTAATTGCGGTTTTCAACTGAGAAATACTCAAAGTTGTTTACCTTCGAACAAATTAAATGTTACAATCCCTGAAATTCCTTATTTTTCTAGGAATGCGGAACTGACATCTTTTTGATCATCGGCATATTACTGTCAGTTTCTGTGATAGGGTTTTTAAACGACTAGTTTTTATTCAGTCACGAAGCGAAATTATGTTGGAAAAATGTAAAAACAAATCCTGAACATTTGAGAACACCCAAGTTCTCTCCCAGAGCGTAAGAAGGTTCCCAATGTAAAATACACGTAAACTTTGATAGGTTTTTTTTTTCTTTTTATAACTCGGCGGCACTTTATGCTATCATATCGTTTAAACTCAGGAATTACTCAGAATTGCTTATTGAGACTTAACTGTAATTTACACCGGTGAGGTTGAACAGGTCACTAAAGTAAAACTTTTTTTTGTTAATATTTAACTAATGACTGAAACTGCAGGAAAAAATTTAATGAGGCATTTGTAGGAAATTGAATTTTGTACAAAAAATTACTAATATGCAAAGTGAAGTAACTGCTCGAACTTACCCAATGCACTGGATGAGATCCAAATTCCTATTGCATTCGGGAGAAACTATTCTGAATACGAGACTAAAATTGAAATACTTGAGAACTTTCGAGAAAACGAAATAAAAGTTAAACGAAAAGAACGTTACCCGTAAATGTTTGTTAAGATAACTATTCTAAAATTCAAGTTTTCATACCGATTTCTTTTGGCAATATGTACCATGATTCTTGAAGTACATTATTGTAATTCTTTGGCATTCCTTAAGTAAGACTAATTCCCAACTGCTATCACTCTCAAGTTAGAGATATGTGTCCAAACACCTGAAAATTTGTTCTGTTGGTTATGCTTGAGGTAATGTTTATAGCATCAACTAAAAATAATAATAATAATGTAGCTCGCGGGCCAGTACAAAGCTATACCATAAGCATACCAGGAGATCGCAGCTCTTTTGATTTTTTTCTTCTCTCGAGGAAGTGGGGAAACAGACTTGATTGTGAAGATTGATTGATTCTAGAAACTGGAAAGCCTGGCTTCACGGAATGCCAATAACCGACATGCCAGTTTACCAGCACCTGGTACGCCATTTAAGGGCATGTGTATTCTGGCCCTTATTCACAAGAAGACTTTGATACAACTTATATAATACAACACTGACATTGCTTCGCTAAGACTCGGTCATGGCTGATGTAGAAAAAATCTGAATTTGTTATTTTGGAATTGGTATTTCAGCTATTTTTACTATCGTACTGCCCTGCCGAAATATACAATATGAAATACGCAACGCAAATGAGTGCCGATTCTATAAACTATTTGAATCCTTAAGCCTTATATCCCTTAGCGTTATCCTAAATAATATTGTACAAGCAAGACAGTGAGTGTGTTTGTTTGTTACGTTTTCAGGGCTTAACTGTTCAATTGATAACCATGCAATTCTGCATAAAAGTTGTCAGGTGTATAGAGTAGGGCATAAATATTTTTCTTCCAGAAAAACACAATTGTTACCGAGAGATAGATCAAACTTTTCATTAAAGCGAGCGATGCCGCTGCCAAAAGCTGATATATTTAAAAGTCTTATTATAATTGAATGCTAAAACTATAGGAACCGAAACCTCAGGCTTCCAGTTAGAATTACATTTGAAACGTAGTTTCAAATATTATACCGAAGTTTGTACTTGGCCAACGTCCAGAGTTGCCTTAGTTCGAAACTTAACGAAACAAGTTGGAACTTAAATGTACGACCAGGCTTCGGTTGAGGAGTCACGTTGGCCATTCTGTGAGACATTCCTACTATTGTGGTTATGGTCAGTATTCACCTTTAAAAAAGACATCGCGTCATTTCTGATATAAAATGTAAGATACTATTCTTTGTAAGCATGGAATTTATGTTAGGAAAGAGTCTAAGTAATTTAGACATATCAGGTGTTATGACAAAAAAGTTAAATACGTATTGAACCCTGGCTTAAAAAAGGTCTCGTATTAAATGCACCGCGGTCGCTGAATGTTCGCCATCTTGCTCTTTATTCTTGCTTTGGTTACGTTAGGTTAGACTTGTGAAAATGGATAACGCGCACTTGTCTCGGGTGAGCGCGGTGCATTTATTACGAAACCTTTTTAAACCAAGTATTTAATACGCATTTATTTTTTTTGTAATAACACGGGTAATGTCCCATCAGTTTTTGGTAGTTTGCTATACACAGTTCAATAAAATCAAGAAAGCCTCGTAATATTACTTTGATGTCTTATATTATGCGTACTTATATATTAATCAATTAAGTTTAATATTTTTAGTTTCAGAGACAATTATATGAAAACAGATTTTAAAGTAAAGAAATCGATTCATCTTATCTTTCCACATAATGTAATGTTTTAAATTACGTATAAGAAGGGTTGTCCTGATTTTAAATATGAATTATTATTCTAAATAGATATGAAGGATATAAAATTCGTTAAAATAAAAAAAAACTTAAGTATATACTATGTATATAATAAAATTAACTGCGTAAAAAAATATTTTTTGTTTTTTATACTATGATGTAGTACTTATTTTTTAAATGATGTTGTAGGGACATACATAAGTTTTAGAATATAATAGTTTTATAATTGTACGAAAAATAGAATTGAACTGACCAACCAACATGTAAGACCCTTCTAACTTAAGCCCCAGTTTTATACATTGCTAAATAGCAGAAAACAAGAATTAGAAATGCTCGCTAATAAATAATTGAATAAATGCTTGAGTTATAGTAAAATAGGTAGCATTAAAATTTCTTCATGAAACAGTATTTGAATGTGTTCAATAGGTATTGGATTGATGTGGGTACTTACGTATTAACGCCACCGCAGAGCACTCGCCGACCGCTGTCTTGGCAGGCTCACGCTGTTTCTTGATTCGCAAGTCTATACTAACCTAACCGTACAAAGGCGGGAAAATTGAAAAGAATAAATAGTCCACCTATTAACATACACTGCAAGATATCAATCACGCGGCCCAGGTGTAGATTGTCTGCACTTTTTTTTACATGAGGAATTCCCTACGGATTACCACCCTAGCCGGGTAGTTGAGGGTGGGATATGTCCGACTTGCATGGACTAATACCCCATGGTGCCTTCAGTCACCCATAGGCCGGAGAGCAAGAGCTGCCGCACTGGCACTGCGTCTACTCCCCGGCAGGTGTCAGCCCCTCATCAGGGGCCTCATCGCGGTCGAGAGGTCAAAATCGTAGACCCCTCAGGGGAGGGCGTGAATTCACTTCAGTTGCGGTGGCTTTAGTACGTAATTCGTTCGGGGCAATGTCATTGATATCGTACGTCTCGGTTCGGTTAAGCTAGGTTAGAATTTCGAAACAAAAACAGTGCGAACCGGCCGCGGCAGCGGTCACCGAACGTGCTGCGGTGGTGTTAATACGTAAGTACCTATATGTGATATACATAAGTATAAACATCCTTTTTTACATATATAAAATAGATTATGGAACTAGATTAAGGTTATCTTGTACGTATTCATATATTGAGTACAAAAGAATAGTGTTAAAAAGAAAATCAGGTTTACCATTAATCCATCACCAATAAATATATTGAAAAGATGACACGAAAACGCTTACAAATAATATTCCTTTCATATTATACATATGTCAGTATTAACTGTAGCTTTTGCTCCAAAGCCGCTGATTACATATCACTAGTATTCAAAAGCCTTTCATATTTCCCATTATGATCCGTAAACCTTTTCATCGCATTTCACCGATAACACTTCCATCACCAACACAATCAGGTCAACGAGTTTCTTGTCAGTTTCGTTCCTTTCGCCGTCAAATCAAACGGGGCTGCCAGGAACAAAATATATATTTATATTCAGAGGTTTTTGCCAATATTTTTTACCAAAGTTTATTATACTACAAAAGTTTCTTTAGTTGTTTATTTGGCAACCACTCTTCTAGTAAATCATTACTACCACTGTCGAGTAGGTAATGATTTTACAAGTTTTCTGCGATCTTTATAGCTAATGTTCTGACAAGATGGTGGCCATTTTGTTAGAACTTTCCAGGGAGTTTTTGTGGAAAGTCAGAAACCATGCTCCGTGGTATTATTACCCATCCACTTCACTAGTGCACAATAACCAAACTATATTACGTAAAACACCACCAATATTACAAAATATAGAGTCAAGTAACACAAGATTATGCATAAAATATAAAATCCACAACATGACATTCTAAGATCCCGCCAAAACTCCTCTATGAAACTTATTGATCACGAATATATCATAAAATTTGTTTTGTCTGTCTGTTCATTTCTCTACATTAAACTCAAAAAAGACTACAGTAAATTTAGCGAAATTTTTTAACTATATATCACGCACAGATTTTTCAAAGACATACAATAATATTTGAAAACGTGAAATTCGAAGTAAGTTAGTGAGTTAGTGAGTGGCCTTCATAATAACATCTATCACAAAAAAAAAATACATGCACAAACAGAGCTGTAGATTTTATGTATCTCATATTTAGACGTGACGTTACATACAGTTGTAGTAAATCTTTTTGATCGTTCTGAATAATGCCCTAAGTTCGGGTTTGCATATAATATTGTACAAGAGTTTATTAATACAAGACGAAGTGGAAGAAATAGAGATCTTTTTTTATATATATCATAAGAGGCAAACGAACAGGTGGGTCATCTGATGTTAAGTGACCACCACCGTTCATAGACATTACCAACACCAGAGGAGTCACAAGTGCGTTGCGAGCCTGTGGAGGGAGGGGGGAAGAGAGTAGAGCCTCCGGCGCTCTCACTTACCGAACGAAACGCAACAATGCAAGTACTGTTACTTCACGTCGGCTTTCTGTGGGTCGGATGGTACTACCCCGGGCGAGCCGACCCACTCATGCTGAAACCAGTAATAGCCTCAGCGTGGCTCTACCACCTACAGTACCTAAATCTAAAAATTGTCATTTATTTATCCTTAAGTTATCTCGATGTCATATATAATTTAATAGCCACCTTTATATATATGATTCTTCTGTCCGTGTGTATGTGACTGAACTCCTCCTAAACGGTTGTGTCGATTTTGATAACATTTTTGTGAGTGTTCAGATAGATTCAAGAATGGTTTAGATTCAAAATTGGAACAGGTAGTGGGCGCTACGGTTGAATTTTAGGGTTTTTTTATTATCAAGGTAAGACAAAGTCCGCTGGGCCCGCTAATTTATACCTAAATTTGTGTTCTGCGCATCATATTCAGAACGGTCAAAAAATTGGCAAGGACTGTACGTTACACACATTCGGCATGTGAGTGCCCACAGTTATGTGTCGCTTGTATCAAATCATTAATCAAGATTTAGCCTTGATATCCATTTATTAGTGTCAAAATTTATGAAACTGTCAATTTTAGTCTGATTTGTGGGTTTACATTTGATTTATGGTTTTGATGCAGACTATCGTAGTTGTTCGTAGACCTATAGGAGCTGGTTGTTATATATGTCGTACTATGATGAAATGTTTATTTTTTTAAATTGTCACTGACTAGGCGTCTGTATATCGCTGAGACCGATTGAAAATCAGCACCGCAGTATTAACTTGCAATGCACATCAATACGTTATAATACGAGTATAATATGATATGATAAGGTATCGTACGCTGATAACACAAGTAAAGACCACATTCTACTATTTCTGGAATATATATCAAGGCTTCAACCAAGACCCTGAGTTTTAAATTAGTCCAACTTTGTTTTTGTTGTGCCGAAAATAAAATATATTTATTAACGATAGCTGTCCCCGCGACTTCGTCCAGGTGGAACCCGATGTACAAAACAATGACTAATAAAGTCATCTAAACGTATTTAGTATATTTACTTATCTACTTTTCTCTCATACTTAAGTCGGGGCGCCATTAAAATTACAATAACTTTTGATAGATTGGACCGATTTTAATGAAAACAAAAAGTAAGTTACTCCCGGGGATATGCTTTATGATTTTCTTATATGAGGATTTATTGTGAACCCAGTATTTTAGCAGTGATGCGTGTTCATACAAACAGATAGACAGATATTTCTAAAAAAATTGAAATTTATTCTCTATTACTTATTCCTAGACACCTACAACAATTTTTTTCACAAAAATCGAAAAATTACAGACGCATTAGATTTACATTCTTATTATATACTAGCTGACCCGTGCAACTTCGTCTGCACCAAATCGGTTATCACTGGTGCCAATTGTATTTTTAAACGCGAAAACTTTTAATATAGGTAACTAAAACCTTATTGCAGCCACACCATCGGTTTCCAGTTGTAAATCCAAACTATCAAGGGACTCAATCAAACATATACCCAGATGGTATGTAAGAAATCTTTTAAAATAAGCCTACAACCCGTTCGTAGCAACCAACATATATTGGTGGTAATGTGAAAAAAAGCTTTAAAGGTCTATGGACCCCCCAGTTTCTAACGAAGTTCCTTTCCCTTTTTTGTAGACGTTTACTATACAGTCAGTAGAGTTTACATTATAAAATATCAAGTTGATAGACTTAAATTGTAAATTAAACGATATAATGTATTCATAAAATAAAATAATGATAAATGAAACACTGAATAATATCATAACTATTTTCAACTTGTATTAAAACTTTTTCACACTCCATTGTATTGAAGAAAAATATAAATATTAAAAAGATATGAGCACGACGCGTCAAATGTCACTTGCCTGTAACTATTTGTCTAAGAGCTAGCAACGGTTTCGAAAAAGAAAATAAGCCAGTTTTTATATATCTTTATGTTCTTCCAAACAGAGTGCGGGCTACCTGGCTGCCGGTAAACGTTGCGTTTATTAGTGCATATCGCACCTGTAAAGGCAAAAATATTGATTTTTATATAATTTTTGAATGTTTTGTTTTTTACTAACTTAGAAACGCTACTAAAACATGAAATTATCATTGCCGGGGTCAGACAATAACGAATTGTACAAACCAGTGTGGAACGAACCAGAAGCATTAAGCCGAGATCTAATATCTTCGTTTCGAACACATTCTGCCAGGATGTGGTGCACATCATCGATGAGCTCACAACTCTGGCAGAGTGGTGATAGTACTTTACGCATCAGGTAGGCGAACTTTTTAAATGGGATGTGTTCTGAGCGTAATCTTATTCCTGTGATTGCTTCCCGACGGCAAATCGTACTGTCATCAATACATGGTGACCTTAAGGGGCGTGGCTGAATCGTTCTGTACCATATTCGTTTTGTTTTAGAACGCTCATCAAAGTATTCCTTCCAATGCGAGTAACAGCTATTTTTAAATACTGAGCATACATCCAAGTAAGTTGGTAAAATATTAATTGGAGCACCTTCGGAGGATCCTTCTCTAGCTAAAAGATCAGCTCTTTCATTCCCAGTTATACCTATATGAGAAGGGATCCATTGTAAAACAATTACTTTTTTCTTTGCTTTGAAATCTAGTAATTGCTTCAAAATAGTGTATGTAGGCTATCGGTATTCCTCGAAAAGTCGAGGTACATCGCGCTACGTGTTGAAGAACACTTTTTGAATCGGATAAAATAACAATCTTAATGGACCCAGTTGATTGTGCAAATGATAAGGCCTCTGCAATTGCTATTAATTCAGTGTGCATAATTGAAATATTTTCATCAATTTCAAATTTCATAAAAGTTTTGGAATTTGACTCAAAAAATGCGGCTCCTAAATAATTACCAGCTTTAGATCCGTCAGTGTATATTTTAACAAAATTTTAATAATATTTATTTATATATTGAAGACAAATATCTTTTATTTTAACATCATATTGACGCTTTGGCTTCCAAATACCATCTACATTTATTTTAATTATATTGTGCAAATCAATGTTATCGACCCAGGTGTGTAAAGTGAACATTCATGTTTTATACTTGTTTGACTTGGAGTATTTTTATATTGAGAAAAAAAAAGTGGTCTTTTTCTTTTACGCCAATAGAGTGATTGGGAAGAGGTGGACAGTTCTTCTGATACATTAGTTAGTTCGTTCTTTTTTAATGACTTAAATGACGTTCGTTAATGACATTCGAATGACTTAAATTGAAATAGAATTTTGCCAGCTTAATATTGTCTCCTAAGATGTAACGGACATATGCTCAATTCGCTTTCCATAACATGGATTGGAGTACTTTTAATGAAACCCCCGATAATTCTCATGGCCTGGTTTTGGACTTTTTCAAGTTTATAGAGTTTAACCTGAGCACTGCTATCATAAAGAAAGCTGGCATAATCAATTCGACTGCGTGTAATATTGAAGTATAAACGAACTAAATGTTATGGATGAACACCCCAATTAAAACCGGCTAATGCTTTGAAAACGTTTAGAAACTTAGAGCTAGATACTGCAACTGCATTGATATGTTTACCTCATTTTATGTATGATAAAGATAGCGATAATTGTGGAAGCGCCTGTTATAGGCGCATGTGTTCAAGATGACATCAGTCTCAAGTTATATGTCTACGTTCATCGTTGTTTTTCGTTTACGGTGAAATCTCAATATCATAATGGTTAATAAAATGAAATATGTCCTTTGCAATGGAAAAAATAAAATGGTTTGAAATAAATTATTTTATTTATAAAGAATATCATCGGGCATATTATTATCAATAACAAAATTGTCTGGCAGTAATAAATTCATGTTTTTAATAGCGTTTAAAAGTTACTGAAAAAAATGTTCCTTAAATTATTTATAACCCAAAATTTTAACCTGTAAAGGTGTGATGCGCATTAAAAAACATAACGTTAACCGGCTACCAGGTATCCTGAATTCTGTTTGGAAGGGCATAATATATCTTCATTTTAAAGAACCAGCTTTTCTAAAATTCTCGTTCTTCCAACATTCCTGGCTCTTGTACTAAGGTGTCGCAAAAAAGTCTAGTTACATTAACTACAATGTATTGTCTTTCGTTATCCTGGAGAACCCCTTGCGTTTTATGGGACAAAAAGTATCCTAAATGTAACCTTGGAATATTAGTTATTATTGTGTCAAGTTTCGTTAAAATCGGTTCAGTACTTTCAGCGTGATGCGTGTTCACAGGGACAGAAAGACAGACAGACAGACAGACAGACAGACAGACAGACAAAAATTGTAAAAAGATTATTTTTGGCTTCTATATCGATAACATAGGCTGCCCCGATCAAAATTTTCAAAAAATATTTAATGTACAGATTTGACCTTGCTACAGTTTTATTATAGTATAGAAGAAGATATAGAAGAAGATATTGTTCAAAATTAGTAAACGCATTAAGGTCAATCCTTTTCATGTGCCTTATTTTTTGTTTTACAGAATAACGAATTTTATTTATGTTTTACGGAAAATGTTAGAACGTCCAGGAGAATTTTACATATGGTAACCGGAGGTCGAAGTTTTCATATTCATCGCGCGTTCACCCGCGGATACGGGGCGACAGATTGGACCTATTATACCCGAACTATATCACGGGCTCTTCGGAATCAACGTCAGACTGTACACATTTCTGAAGGTGTCGCTTTTTAGGCAATAACCTCATATTTCATATATTATGGGCATTATTTAAATAACACTATGCTTTTAGAGAGACAATGGATGGTGAGATATTTTTCAGATACGTGAACCAATCTCACCAATACACATTACTATCCTAATGAACAAAGAGTACCATGCATACGAAGTGAAATAGGTTTTTTTATTGCTAGTCGATAGAATAGTGGTAGTAGTCTAGTCAACAAGTGCCTTTTTGGTCAACTTTTTTCAGCAGTCTCTGAAAATTATGATTGAGGTGTGATTCGATTCGGAATGGCATCTAGATGATTGTTGAAAAAAATGAAGTTCCGCTTGCAAAAATTGCAAAAGTTATCAGCAATTAACTAAAAAAAAGGGGGGTTTAATTTTTTGCAAATATCTCAAAAACTAATAAAGATTTTGACTTGAGATTGAGATTTTAACTTGTTAGGAGATAATTCCAAAATTTTACAACAAGGTAAAGATTTTGCGACTCTCTTAATTCGCGCAGAAATTAAGGTTGTTTAAAATATTCAAGATGTAATGCATTCAGTGACACGTTCTAAAGATAAACAAGGATTCTAGGCAAGCTAACGTGCACATGTCAATTTTTTTGGAACTAAAATGAGCCTAGTTGCTTTCTCCCTATATTAATATGTAGTAAAGATTAGTTAAGTTAAAGGACAAGGCCCCATCATCTCTCGCTGAATCGCGTCACCTTTGGTCCCAGATTGAGTGTATCCATCTGACCAGTAACTTTTACCTTGATAGACCCCAAATGAACATGACGATAGAACCAGAAGACATTATGGATTCGTGCGGTGATTAAATCATGGTCTTCACTCCAGAAATACCTTTCTCCTGCTTTAGGATTATAAGCTGGTATTATTCCGATGACATTTGTGCTCGGCCATAAGAATTGTCTGGTGATGTGTATGTATCTTACCTAAGGCGTATAAAAAGCACCCATTCTTTGACTTAAATTAAAAAAAAACCTTCCCGTCTGGTGTTGTCCTAAATTGCAAGCGTTATATATAAGGCGTAACATTTGCAATAGTAGCATTATGTGTGTTACGGTCATATTCATATCCAGTATTACAGCGGACGGTACGCTACACCTGTACATGAGGATAAACCTGTTCCAGTGACTTTCTTTTGCTGTATCCTGTTCCGGGATCAGACAGTGTGTATCCAATTATCGAGAGGTTTGCAGAACTGCGTACTAGCAACGACTAGCAATGGATTGAAGATCTCTAAATTATCATCATTGTTTTTGGACTATACTGTTCTGAGCATGATAATTGAAATATTATTAGATTGAACTAGATAAATCATTCACACCGCGTCGGTCAACCTTAATTCGAATGCTTGGTAATAAACCGAGTCTTTCGGTGAAGAAAAATATCATCATTTACCCTTGAACTCCCCCATATCAGATGTCCATATCATTTTTCACACAATCCTTTCTTACCTTTTTTGGCCTTGCCCTAGTCCTATATCCGTCCACCTTCATACTTAAATATTTTCCAATTAAATGAATTTCATCTCTCCTCATGACATGCTAACCTATTAATCCGCAACTTCTGTATCACTGACGCTATTTCCAAGCTTCCTGTGATATACTCATTCAACTTAACATTCGCATCTCTGCCACATGTAATCTTCTCTCATCCGTCTCTTTCGTAATCCAGCACTTAGATCTATATAACATGATTGGTCTTATAACAATTTTATACTCTTTCCTCTTGAGTTTCAAGGACATTCGTGAGTCACAAACTACGTCAGACACCTTTCGTCATTTCATTCACCTTGCATTTATTTTATCCCTGATGTCCTTGTCTATGCAGTAAAGGAAAGTATCATGATTTTTTAATTTCATTTAATCGTATGGCTATTAGTATATTTGTCGCTGCGAGGTTCAATTTATTTAGAATAGTGCAGTCGCCAAAATGTGTTACCTTTTTATCACTACCCAGGGAGCACGTGCAGGGGAATGAGAGGTACAGTTCCTACGGACCCAAGTAATACTCAGGTGATGAAAATATAGCATGGTGGTACGGTTTTACCCTAAAGCCGCCCGACTATTTACCATCCTCAAATTAAAAAAAAAACTATTCTCTAGCACCTGTTATGACATTTTCCGGCAACGGATCTTGGGAGGCAACTTCTCTAGGTTTAGCGTATTTACCATATTAGAACACATTATCATTTAACATAAGGTGAAATTGTGCTCGAACGCTAAAACCTGTAATGGATAAAAAATCATGAAACATCGAAAATGTATTCACAAAGTATCTCACTGTTGATAGAATATCAATTTTAATGTAAACAGTAAATTGATCCAATTTGTTATAGAACGCGACCCAAACCTTAATCAAGATCGTAATTGGTAAATGTACTTCTTGACCGCTCAACGGGTCCTTCTTACCGCAATAAATCATTTAAGGAAGCTCGGTTTTGGTCTATTATTATTATGAAGCCTTTGCTCTATTACACTAATTGTTTTACTTAAGAACTTCTCGTCTTGCATTTTCGAAGACTCTTTACGGAATCTATCGTTTTACATCTTTGTACTGCCTCCACTTATTCAAATTTTATTAAATACTTTGAAAACAAATTCTCTTTATTAAAATTAACAATCGTAATTATGTAATTGGTAATTTTTTTACAATATAAACTTAATATTTTCTAGTAACTTGCACTTGACTGCCTAATTATATGTTATTGTGTGTGTAATCGTTAGGATAATCGTGAAGTCAGGGTGGGCAGCTAGCAGATATTGAATTGAATTAAAATTGATTCAATTTAATCAATAACCACTTCAAATGAATTGAATAACTTTTCTCAAACCAATTAAGGTTATAGTTGAAATTGAATCACTACAGAAATTTATCATTCGATCTATTCAATTAACTACAATTGATATTGTAAAGTTATTAAAATTTATTGCATTCGATAAGGTCGCTCTGAAAATAAATGAGAACTAGGTGTGCCAAAGTCGCTTGAAACTCAAGTAATATAACTTGTTAGACATTAAATGGTCTAACTTATAACTAAACTAATTTATACTCGCAACTTTGCCGGTGTCTTTTATTAAACAAAATATTTTATCTCCAGAAGAAAAAATAATAGGTCTTTACCTATGAAATTGCCGTTCTGCAGTACTGGCCATTTCAAATCAAAATAATTTTTCTTTGGCTAAGAATTCTAATTTCAAATTAATTTTATTTTAAAAACATGGAATTCTTTTTCCAAAAGTAGTCATTTGTTTATTGATTAGTGTCACATTTTCATCGCATTTCAATCTACCTTAATATATAACTATAACTTCTTATAATAACTCCTTGGTGGGAAAAAATTCAATACCCGAGAGGCAGTACAAAATGCCTTTGAAGAATTTGTTGCCTCCCGTCCAGCTGATTTCTTTAAGAAGGGCATCAATAAACTGCCACTGCGTTGGCAAAGATGCATTGATTGCATGGGTGATTACTTCGATTAATACAAATAAAAAATACATGAAAAAAATTCGCTTAAATTTTTTCATACAAAACGGCAATTTCATAGGTAAAGACCTTAATATAAGCACCACACCGTTAGTCCCACTTCTCTTCGAAAACACATATTGTTGAATGCGTAGTGCTTATAATAGTCATATTTTCTTAAGATTGTAATAACTTCATTTAAATGAAACTACCATGATATTTTTTATAGATAAGAACCAATGAAATAAGAAGTAAAACCAAGGAAGAATAAATCAAAAAAGTCTATCGAGTAGTTTTTGTGTAAAGCACGTACCATATCAGACCTCTACTATTGGAATAATATAGGCAGCATTTTTTATTAAATTCGTAGTGGCCTAGTGGAATGTTAATATGTGGAATATCAATCCCATGTCTGCAGGTTCGAACCTCGGCCTGTACCAACGAATTTTTCGGAATTCGCATATGTTTACCAATTTAAATTGGTAACACTATTGGCTGACGGAGAAGGAAAACGTCGTGAGGAAACTTGAACCTAAGAAATGTTCTTATAGTACTACTGTGGGAAAGCATAGAACTGTGGATTTCTCAGAGTTTGAAATTGCCAATACGTCGTGATCTGGTCGGTGGTCGGTGATTATGCCCATACCTTCCTTCGGGAAGAGGCCTATGGCCTTGCAGTGGGTGTCCTAAAAGTTAGTGATGATGATGAGAGGTAGCTTATGCCACTCCGATGATCAAAACTTATTCAAAGAAATCCATTAAGCATTTTAAGATAAAAAATCTGCCAAAGAAATTAACATTATCCTCCTTCTACATTGTTTTGTAAAAACCATATTGCTACCAATGTAGTCATATAAAACATTCAGCGAAACTAGAATTATTCTCAAAGCGCTAGTTCTCGAATAAGAAAAATCATGAGAAAAGGCTGAATATTGGAAAAAAATACTGACATCTCAGCAAAGTGATAAATCACGAAAGTTCCATAATACCCTTGCAGATTAAATTCCGAGATGGAATCGTACGACATTGAACTATTACGTGAACATTATTTCCTTCGCATAATATTGTATATACCTGCCTATAATAAAGACATGAATCTATTACGTACTGTTATATACGAGTTATGTATACTTATATACTAATATTATAAAGGTGAAGAGTTTGTTTGCTTGAACGCGCTAATCTCAGGAGCTACTGGTCCGATTTGAAAAATTATTTTAGTGTTAGATAGTTCATTTATCGAGGAACGCTATACAGAGTGGAATTTTTTAATGCCACCTGGAAGGAAAGTACTCTAAATAATAGAGATAGCAAATTTTACTCCTGAGAAACATTTCTTTATTTTTGAAAAGAAATAAAACTGCATTCTAAGATTAACGAAAATACTCTTGCTTCATCCGGGAATCGAACCGACTAAAATCTGTACAAATTACACCCTGTTATTTTATTGGATCAATCGTTAGGTGCAATCACAAGGATGAAAACTCTCTAACATACTTGGTAAATTTAATGAAAGGAAAATCATGAAACCTTCCATTATTTACTAAAAACGGTAAACTAACTAATTATTTGCTCGAAATGGGCTCCATTTTCTTGGATACACAATTTCATCTTTAAACAAATTCATTTCTAGTAACCATTAATAACGTGCTGTGGTGAATATTATAAATCGTATTCTGAACTTCGTCTTTTAACTCGTTAATTTAATGTAAATTTAATTTTTTACAAATCCTCACAAAAAAAGTCTAAAGGGGTGAGATCTGGTGATCTCGTAAGCCATCTGATTGTGCTGTTTGTACCGATCCAGGTATTGAAATGGTTATTAATGTAGGAAGTACTGATTCTGCTGTTATGGGCTGGAGCACCATCTTGTTGTATAATTATTTGGTTTCGCTCTTCGTCGGGAAAGCCATTTATCTCATTTCTCAAGAGGTTCAGTATTTTAAGATTCTTGGCAATATTTAAACGACCTTCGTACACGTGAACTAAAACAACCATATGTCTCATAATTCCGCACCAAACGTTGATAGAAAATCTTACTTGACTGTTAGTTTCACGAACACGAGCAGGATTCACTCGAGACCAAGAGTGGTTATTACGGTGATTGTACATACCATTATTGCTGAAGTTGATTTCGACGGACTATATAATGTTGCTCAAAAAATTGGGGTGACGGTCAATTTCCCTCAGCATACTTTGACAAAATTGTAGTCGTCTCTCACAATCCCCAGGATGCAATTTTTGCACCAACCGACCATCACGATAACATTGAAACTTACACTTTTTCAGCACTTTAAGTACGTGAGTGTGAGTTGTTCCAATTACTTCGGCAGCTTCTCTGCGTGAAGCTTTCGGAAATGCTTCGAAGTATGTTAAAACATTTAGATCAAAATCGTTATTGTTCTGCTGAAGTGTTTGCCGCCGACTTTTGTAACTGCCCGTATTCTTTAAATTTTCTACCATTCTTTTCAATATGAACCGAGTTGGTGGCCGTCGGTCTCGATATCTCTCTCCATACCACCGCAGAGCTAGCTTCACATTTTTGTTATTTAAAAAATAAGCTTCCATTAAATCAAATTGTTCTTGATAAGTCATTGTTACCGTGAAACAAATGTGAAATGATTTGTGAAACAATGAAATATGAATAACAAATGACAATCTATTTTCTAATGTAACATTCCATATTTAAAACTACCTCATACACGTAGTTATGTCGCATCTAAGAAAGGAGTTTGCATTACAAACACGTACTATTGCAATCGTCTTATCTAAATAGTACTTAATTTGTCATTTTAATTGATAAATAACGGCAATGATAAATTATTAATTACTAACATAAGTAAACAGAAACAGATGGACCTTTAAGTAAAAGTGCTTTTTTGCTTGACCCATTGAATTTATAAGTACAGATTTCATGGTATTCCTTTCATCAAATTTACCAAGTATGTTAGAGGGATTTCATCCTTGTGATTGAACCTAACGATTGATGCAATAATATAACAGGCTGTAATTTATACAAATTTTAGTCGGTTCGATTCCCGGGTGAAATAAGAGAATTTTCGAAAATATTTGAATGCAGTTTTATTTCTTTTCAAAAATAAAGAAATATCTCTTTGGAGTAAAATTTGCTATCTCTATTATTTAGAGTACTTTCCCTCCAGGTGGCATTAAAAAAATCCACCCTGTATATCATGACGTTAAGGGGTGGAACACCAAAGAATAATGTTTCAAAATCGGAGTTAACGTACGTATTATTTAAAAATATTTTCATCTTTTACGTAATCGAAGTCGCGAGTTAAAGTTAGCGTTAGCCCAGAGTAACTATTGCACGCGGACGAAATCACAGGCAGAAGCCATTAGGGAATGAAATTATTTCAATCGATCTGCCAATTGTCGAATGTTATTTCAATTTTCCAGTTTTATATGTCACTAACTTTACCCTCTGGTTTGATCCCTTGAAAACTGTACATTTTCCTTCCTTTTTGTACATTTCTCGTAAAACAATTTATTTACGTATAGTACGTATTTTGGTTACAATCTTTCTTTCAGTTGTTACAAGGTAAACCTTGAATATTCATGATACGTCCGATAATTACAATCCCACAAAGTCCTATTAGCAATTGAGGTGAGATTATTCTAGACCAAGATCGTAAATCTACATCAAAGCAAACAGCGTAAAGGCGACTTGACGGACGGAAAATGGGTTAACCCACATAGATATATTTTTGCTTTCATTCTATTGAAATTGTAATAAAAATTATATAGCGGGACCTTTATATATCAGTTTTTGGAACGAAGTTCTCTAATACAGCTCGCAGTAAGAGTTAGTTAACTGGTAAAAATCGTCATATAAGAAAAAAGCGTTATGCTACTCTCACTCTTCCACTTATTTATTTGTGTGTATGCAAGTATCAAAATTCGGTCAGACGAAAATCGTATGATGCCGGTTGCGTAACTTTAATGCTGAACGCGTAAAAATTTCATTGAAACTCACTTTTACTTAGTATTTTTTTATATAATTTACTATTTTATATGTAATTTTTATTAAATCAAAATAAAAAATACTTTGTTCAGTCTAGGCCCTAAGAAGGTGCTTATGAACGTCAAAACTACTGAAAGCACCGTTTCGGAGTACAACCCAGTCATCATTAGACGAAGGAGAAGGGGGCGCGGGCGGCGATTTTTTTGGAGAGGAAGGGGTTGTACATAGATAAAATACATAGATAATAAATAACGTGCGAAAGTATAGATAACATGTGCGGAATAAGGAAAAGGAAATAATACATATAAAAATTAATAGATGGCGTTACCAATTTATAAAATTAGACAAATCTATAACACAGTTGATTTTGGAATATTATGAATGTCTAAAAAGTCGTCCTGTCCCCTTTTCTTTATTAGACCGTGACTACGTGTCACTTGAATTGCTGTGAGATTGACCTTTAATTTTTTTAATGTCAATTCCTTAAAACCCCATAAACTATTTCACAAATTTTAAATTACCTCTGCCTTTTTTCATAATTACATCTAGCCTCTATGGAAAAGCATAGCCATGTCTACACGTAGCCTAGTAGTGGAAGAATTGTCAAACTCGTTTCTATTTTCTCGAAGATTAATCCGTATAAACGGCAGACACATCAATTTCATTTATATGTATCGATTTAGCAGAATGTTTCAACCATGAAACACTCGTACTCGAATTTTGTTATAGTATTATTTGGTAGTTCATTTCATTCGATCAATAGATGTGTGATTTTCTTTTGTTATGATTTAAAAGCTGATTAAATCTATATTGTTTTATGATTTATAGGCTTTAGTGTTTGACCACAATCACACTGTTGTTAAATAAATATATATACGTCACATGAATTATTATTTTTGGCCGCTCTAAATGTACCCGTAAGTTCAAGATTTCGTGTAATATAGTCTTGAGTTTAATACAAAACAAAGTTAACATATTATTGTAGGAATATAAAATTGGCATTTATTTATCTGTACATTGTCTCGATGTTGCACATATAATACAATGAAAAATCTATACCTAAATTTGTACTCTGCACAACTATTTTTAGAACGCCCAAAAAGTTTGCCGGGGACTATAGATTGCGTGTTTTCTGTTTAAATTGCTTTGACATCGTTGCCGTTTCTCTTAAACATTAACAATATTTGGTTAAATTACAATACAATGTAATATGAAATAATCATTTTCTAATCGACTGACTGCAGTATAAATATTCACGAAACTAATTGGTGAAACACTAAAATTTGACCTCGGACTTTACACTCAACACATTAAAGATGTATGAAATTGTAAAAAGCAAAATAACAAATAAAACACTGATATATTAGACAGCGATGTTATATCAACACGGCCTAGACATTTTAAGCCCGTTTACTGACTACAGCTCGGACAATAATTAACGTGTGATGTCCATTACGTTTTTGAGTTGTAATATAAATTAACTGTATACAGTTTTACTGAGAGGTTCATTTAAAAGCAGTTAGGTAGTTGTCACATTAATCATAATGTAAAAGGTATAACCCTTATAAAGCTGTCCTACAATGTAGCCATTGTTAGGTGTTTTAACGCATTCCGCTAGATCTAAAAACAGATGTACTAACTAACAAAGCTATATTAATAAGCCTGTAATTTTATCTGAATATATAATTATATAGTATAACGAACTATTCGCCGCGACATCGACTGCGTGGATATTTACAAAAAAAAATCTGTAGTAAAATCAATCACATGGGGCGCGTTCGGTTCTGGGCATTGCTTCTTAAATCTATTATATTTGTGGGGAACCCTGTTTTTATTTTATATAATAAAAGTTAAAAGGTTAACTTAATAACCTTAGTCACTCCTCATAATATGCCAGTGATAGTCTCGTCAAAATCGGTCCAACCGTTACGGAAAATAGCCCGAACAAACAGACGGACAAATATTTGAAAAATTGTTTTCTTTTATAAATACCCTATATTATCTCATATCCATTTATTAAAAAGCTCTTATTTTGATACTAGCTGTGCCCGCGAATTCATCCGCGTGGAATCTGATGTACAAAACAGTGACTAATAAAGTCGTCTGAATGTATTAAGTCCATTTATTGATTTACTTTTCTCTCGTAATTACGCCACGTCGTCATTAAAACTACAATAACTTTTGATGGAGTGAAGCGATTTTAATGAAACTAAGAGTTAATGTTACTCGATGATATGCTTTATGATATGTTTTATTGTGAACGTGTAATTCGTGATCAAAAAAACGAACAGACAGACAGACATTTCTAAAAATAATTGAAATGTATTGTATTATATAGATTATATTGTATAGATAAAGAAATATGCTATCATTACTGACATACCCAACAAGCCTTCGGTATGTGTCAAGCACTGTACGCATTAAGTCTAATATTACTTTTTAAGGCGGACAAAGTCTCAGACTTTCGATAGTATTTGTGTATCTGAATCAGTAATCTATATCATCATTACATAGTATAAAACAAAGTCTCCTACCGCATCTGTCTGTCTGTCTGTTCGCGATAAACTCAAAAACTACTGAACGGATCTTTATGCGGTTTTCACCAGTGGATAAAGTGATTCAAGAGGAACGTTTTAGTATATAATGTGTCCCGGATTTTTTTATAATCAGGGCGGGACAACGTCTGCCGGGCCCGCTAGTTTATACTATAATAAACTGTAACCAAGCCAAATCTGTACATTAAACATTTTTTGAAAATTATAATCGGGATAGACTTTGTTATCGATATAGAAGTCAAAAATAATCCCTTTACAATTTTTGTCTGTCTGTCCCTGTGAACACGTATCACGCTGAAAATACTGAACCAATTTTGACGAAACTTGACACAGTGATAACTAATATTACAAGATTACATCTAGGATACTTTTTGTCCCATAAGACGCAAGGGGTTCTCCAGGATAACGGATGAAAGACAAAAAATTGTAGTTAATGAAATTCTTAATGGATTTTGGTAATTTTAAGCAATAATTCATCTCCTTATGCTACTTAAAAAAAAAAAAACAAATAACAAAAAAAAGTCGTTGGGTTCCGAACCGTCGCCCTCGTCGATCTACATAAAGACCAGCACATGGTAACTCATCTACGGCTAGATGACGTTTCAAAGCGTAATTATCAACAACATATGAAAAATATGTGTAAACGAAACTGTTACTTATATGTTATTACATTTATTTTATTGTATAAAAAATGTTTTCTTATGTATTTTATGAACATCCAAGTATTTATCTATAAATTTTGAAATAAACATTTTTAACATACAACTTCCCATCTAAATATTTCATGTTCTTGACATATTGTAACAAAATTATTTGTATTGTGCACAGCGCGGCGCGGCGGCTGCCGAAAATTAAGTTATGTTTCATTTCAAAAATATAACTGGGGATGGCGTTGCTAAACATTATTATTCTAAATATTGTTGAGTCTTGAAGTAGTTGGGTTCAGATTTCTGAATCTACGATTAAAATAAATAGTTGAGGTGTTTGCAATTAGCTTACTATGTTATATCTATACTAATATTGTAAAGAGAGGCAAAGTTTTGTTTTCGAGGAATCCTTGATACTACTGATCCGATTTTGAAAATTATTTCACTGTAAGAAAAAAATATTAGTCCTCAGTGCTATAGATAATTTTTTATTTTTATTTTGGGAAATAATTAATCATAAGAAATGTAAATCGACAAAAAATCTATAATATGGCGTGGGAAATAAAGGAATAAAATCTATAACAAAAATATGCATCTATTACACATAATAAAACTGTAAAAAGGCCAAATCTGTACATGAAATATTTTTGGAAAATTATAATCGAGGTAGACTTTGTTATCAATATAGAAGCCAAAAATAATCCTTTTACAATTTTTGTTTGTCTGTCTGTCTTTGCTAACACGTATCACTCAGAAATTACTGAACCAATTTTGATGAAACTTGACACAGTGATAACTAATATTATAAAGTAACATCTAGGATGCACTTTGTCCCATAAAACGCAAAGGGTTCTCCAGGATAACGGACGAAAGTAAAAAAAATTGTAGTTGATAAAATTCTTGACGGATTTTGTTTTTTCTTCGTGCTATATATAGGAGACCAGTTAACAAATAATTTATTAGAAAAAAACAAAAATCTTTACCATTGGATTCCGAACCGACGTTTTCTTCGTCGTCGGTCTGTATATTGCACTAGTACAGTATGTTATAATTACGCTACGGCGACACAACGTATCTATTCAAAATTATCAATCGGTTGAATTAGAAGTATAAAATCTAATAGGTTAAATTCTATTAATGTGTATGTTTGTCTCTATATTATGATCATCTTACTATTGATTTTCAAACCACAATGATTCTAAAGAAAGTTCACTTCAATAATTCTATATCGACAAAGTTGAAAAATATGTGTAAACGAAACTGTACCTAATATGTAACGGGTTTTAGGGTTATTATAAAAAATATTTCTCAGATACGACCTGGGTATAAGTTTGAGTGAGTCCCTGGATAGTTCGGATTCACAATTGGAAACGGTAGGTGTCGCTGCAATCGGGTTTATTAAGATTTTTCGTGTTTAAAAATTGAAACCGGTAATAATCGATTTGGTGCAGACGAAGTTGCACGGGTCAGCTAGTAAAAAATATATCAGAATAATTTTTTTTTCAAAGTCACCGTACGTCGTTTATAAACGTATGCTTCCCAATTCAGTGGAGCTTTTATCCGGTTGTGTTTTTTTATCCGGAAAAACGAATTTAAATGGGTTATCGTTCCACATAATATAATCGGGCGGAGGCATTGTTTGGCGTCACGTTTCCATTCGGTTCGGTGGTTCTTTTATTAACAGATTTTAAACAACTTTTCGTTGTTATAAAATTTACTGCTCGAATTGGAAGTGTGATGGAAGGGACGGATCCAGTGTTGTTCTATTCGACATATATGAAATACTTATATATAAAAGTCCAGCGTCATGATGTTTGTCCACGATGAACTCCGAAATTACTCAACCGATCTTTAGGAAGCGTTGGCATTTATGTATAACTAGCTTCTGTCCGCGACTTCGTCCGCGTGGAATAGTTACGTACCTATAGGCTAACGCTGACACACAGCCCGATTTTGAAACATTCTTCATTGGCGCTGCTCTCCTATTCGTTTTAGCGTGATGATATAGTCTTCCTCGATAAATGAGCTAACACTGAAAAGTTGGACCAGCACTTCCTGAGATTAGCGCGTTCAACCAAAAAAAACAAACCCTCCAGCTTTATAATATGGGTAAAAATTTGGTCGAACTTGACAGATAGGATAATTTATATTTCGATATTAATCCATTAGGTCTCAATATTTTTTAATTACAAATTAAATGATTGTCGATGTTGATTATTGTTACTAATTGTAAGTTTCAACAGTCTCGAACAGATGGCGCTTTAAATTAGTTTGTTGACAGAAAGCTATAGGACCGATTGTTATAGATATTTCATAGATGGTGCCACGTTTTAATTCTGAATTTTTTTCAACTCCAGTTTATGCCACAGCATCGCGTGGCCGGGTCAGCTGGTCATATTTAAAACATAGCTTCTGAAATTGTGTGCAAATTATTTAAAAGAAAATCATATACACAATAAAAAAAAAGTTTTTTTTTACAGTTAAATAGTAATCCTAAATAACATTCTAAACGCGAAAGTAAATTTGGTTGTTTGTGAGTTTCACGCCATAACTACTCAATCGATCACCATAAAATTTTGCGTATACGGTGTCAGGGCTATAAAAAAGACAGGGATTACCTACCTATCATGCAAAAAAAATGTACGGTTCTCGAAGTCAAACCTACATTAACGCAAACGAAACCGCGTGCAAAATCTTGTATAATTGTAATGAACAAAACATCGTAAGGAAATCTGAAGGCATGAGTATGTTTTAGAATGTTTCATAGGAACAAGAAGTTTCGATCGGAGAGAATAAGACAGTAATACAATTTTAGACCTCAATCAACATGTCCATAAAATTTAAAAATAGGTACCAAGTGTTCAATAGTGAATTTCAAGTTTAATTTAATCCGTAACACGGCAAATCGAAAGCCCATTCAGAACGGTCATGTTCATACTTTAATAGCTTAGGCTAAATATCAGTCCGGGCGTGGTTTCGGCCATGCTCGGCAGCGAGGACGGGTGGACTGCTGTGGCCTCCTTCTGCGAGGAAGTCATCTCGCAGAAGGAGGAGGCAGAGAGGTTCCGGCGGGGGAGGCGGAACGCTCGCCCCCTCCCATAACCGAGCCGAGCCTGAGAGGATGGGTCGGGGGACCCATCTCCTCATTGCACAGGTGAGGCTGACGAGGGGAGACGACTGGTTGTGTACCCAGTAGTCTCTTTATAGTAGGACGAAGCCTGGCGTTCACTCGGACATAAGCCACTCTCTCCCCCGAGAGGGTGGCATATCCATAAAGGATTTCCCCACGCTAATAAAAAAAAAACAAAAAAAAAGGCTAAATATCAGTGACATTGTTTATAATCTAATATCCACAGAAAAGATAGTAAAAACCATAAGTACAACCATAGATTAGATATACAGACACGTCAATATATTAAAGCAAGCTATATTTCCACCAATCAAGGGTGTGACGCAAAGTAAAAATACAAACACGGTGTCGTCTCCTTTTTAAAAGGTTATGTCAGTTCGCGCTAATGGAACGATGGCTGAAACATAAGTAATGTTTTCTAAAAATACACAGTCAATTTCTCGCACGGTTTACCAGACGAGGTATAATACCAGAAGTCGATGTGAGTGTGTAATTTAATTGGCTTATTTGCTACGACATCTGCGAGGCTTTCCCTCTTCGCTGTAATTGAAATGAAAGCATCATTATAAGCAGAGATGAAAGAAAAAAGACTACATTAACATAATCATTTGAATAATGGAAAAGATTTTTTATATATCCATTCATATTTTGTGTTATATTCGGATGTTTTAATTATTGTAAGATACGTTTATATGGTTACACTATTAATTAATGGTATAATTGTAATTTAACCTTAGAATGAAATATCTTTACACGTTTATATTTAAGTGTAGCTATTTTTTACCATAAAACCGAGAAAATGTGTAATTTTCTGCCATCCAACAAAAGTAGGGTATTTTTATCGTTCAACTTAGAATAGTATATTTTATATGCCTATAAGTTTCTGTTTTTCAACTAAATTTAATCTTAAATCGAATTAATAATAATTAGGTATTGATAGTCATTAAAGCTGTAAGGTACAGACTTTGCTACTGTTCTCCAGTTTGTGTTTTAGCTAGATGTGACTTTAATATGTGTAGCATTTATACATGCATTTGTCTGAATATCTATCTATACATATAATAAGAAAGTAAATATAACGTGTCTGTACTTTTAGATTTTTGTGAAAAAAATTTTTGCAAGTGTCAAATAAGTAATAAAATACATTTCAATCATTTTGGAAATGTATATCTGTCTGTCTGTTTGTTTGAACACGAATCACTGCTAAGATACTGCATTCACGATAAAACCTTTTCAAGAAAATCATAAAGCACATCTTCGAGTAACATTTAGTCTTTATTTCATTAAAATCGGTTCGCGTTATCAACAGCTATTGTAATTTTAATGACGACGCGACTTAAGTACGAGGGAAAAGTAGATAAGTAAATGGGTTTAATACATCCAGATGATTTTATTAGTCCCTGTTTTTTTACATTAGGTTCCACGCGGTCGGAGTCGTGGGCACAACTAGTTGTATATATGTCTATAGTATTTTTATTTGTGTGTATTTTACATTGCCTCTGGGTTTATACATTTTAATAATATATATCACTCCAATGTTGCTTGGAATAAATCGCTTCAGCGGAGCACCAATGAATAATAATTCAAAATCGGATTTTTTCCCTTTTCAGAGCTTCTGCTGTGTGTTAGCATTAGCCCAAAGTAATTATTCTACACGGACGAATTCGAGGGCAGAAGCTAGTTTATAATAAAACAAAGCAATAAAGTTATCAACAATTGACAATTTCGTAAAGCTGTTTATAAGGAAATTATATAAAACTAATAACATTTAAATAACAGCGCGTTGAAAGTACAGTAAGTATCTCGAAGAATATTTAACAGTCATTCATTATATAATTAACATTATCCCCGATACTTTCGAAGTACTATATTCAATCGAGAGATGGCGGTATGCACGCCGAATATATATACAAATGGTCCCACATATACTAAGGCTTTACCCAGCACTTTTATATCATAACTTCAGTAACTAATAACGTAATTTATAATATTTGAAGTCCGCCCTGAAAATGTGTTGGATATAAAAATGCTCGTAAACTCAAAATGTGATAATATTTCTTATAAATAGGTACGAGGAACGCGCAAAAACAGCCTAATATCGGAAACATGAAGTCAACATACGGCCGAATATCGTAATTCTAGTACCACCTTAACGGGCTCCGGCATAATGTTCGTATTATGGCCGCATGTGTAGCCAAAACATAAGTCACTGACACGCAGTTCGCGTGAATGCTGAAACAATTTTCGATATAATAGTAAATGATCGAGGAATTTTTTGCGATAACGCTCGCTCGTATGGCTACAGATCGAAAATCTTATTCAGAGACAAGTAGTTGAACGTTTAATATGTGTAATTATGGCGGAAAAAATAAGAGTGTAGAAACACGCGTCGGTGTTTCTGTGGGTCAGGTGGTACTACCCCGAGCGAGCCGACACATTTATGCTGAAACCATAATATATTGGTATAATACCATAATACTCTTGTACACCCTATACATCATAATAATATTGTTCTAAAACAGGTCATAAATGTGTCAAGTTATATCAGTGGTATTATATGCCTTCTAGCGTGCATACATTACTCATGCACAGTGCAGACATCATTGAGTATAATAACTGTAGTCCAGTTGGCAAACTTTCTGAAGAAGCTGCTGAACCACGCAATAAAGATTTTAAAATATTTTAGAGCTTTCTACTCGAAAAAGATTAATAGAATTTCAAAAAATGAGGACATTATTAATTGTTTGTTAATAACTTCTGACCCATTCCTGTCCAACATAAGACCTAAGATAAGTTAACTTCGCCACAAACCGCTATGAGATTAAGCTAAATTAACAATATCTTCTAAGTTGTGTGTATACTAACCAAATGGACTTTTTTGTCTGCAATAAAACATTTTGATTTGATTGATTGATTGATTATTGGTAAATTCTAGATACGATAAAAAACAATATATAATTTGTGGATGTAGGAAATTTGTATGACTCGGAATGTGACTGTGAGTAATGTAAACATGGAATATTTAAAGTGTAATATTAAAAATGTGTTTTGTATAATATTTAAGGTAGGTATGCATATTTTTTAGTTTATATATTTTCAACTGAGACGTTTGCCTATGGCTTTATTATCAACTAGCTGTGCCCGCGACTTTGTCCACGTGGAACCTGATGTACAAAATAATGGCTAATAAAGTCATCTGAACGTATTTAGTCCATTTACTTATCTACTTTTCTTTCATACTTAAGTCGCGACGCCATTAAAATTACAATAACTTTTGATAGAGTGAACCGATTTTAATGAAACGAAGACTAAGTTACTCCCGGGGATATGCTTTATGATTTTTATATATGATGTTTTATTGTGAACCCAGTACTTTAGCAGTGATGCGTGTTCATTCAAACAGACAGACAGACAGATAGACAGACATTTCTAAAAATGTATTCTATTACTTATTCGTAGACACTGCAACAATTTTTTCACGAAAATCGAAAAAGTACAGATACGTTAGATTTACATTCTTATTATATGTATAGACTAGCTGTACCTGCAGCTCCGTACGCGTTTTTTTAAATCATATTAAAGAATTATAGAATTGTGAGACTATGTACAATTACAGAAAGGCTCTTTAAAGACAACTGGAAGTACGACGCGCACGCCACTAAAAGTAACATGTGACGTGTACATTAGATATATAAATACAAAGAGCGTGCCAAATGAGGTTTGTCATCAGCAACATGTTTGGAACCTTAACCCACCATATAACTACCTCAGTGCTCACTTACACTGTATAAGGAACTAATGAAACAATAATTTAAAAAAGATTTTGTACTATACAAAAAATAAATGCTTGTCTGTTCCGCAAGAAACTGTATTATGGAACTCTTTACGTAATACGTTTATAATCTAAGATCTTATTAGGAAGACCTCTATATCATTAATGTTATTAATAATTATAATGTCGAATTGTAAACAATAAGATGATAATTATTTCTCTTATTAAAAACAAAGAATGAGTTGAAATCTTGCTAAATTTCATGCTGACAAAGTCGCGGGTAACAGCTAGTCTAAATTAAAATAAATTAAATTACTTTTTATAAGGTCCGCTATTTGCCAGTGAAACTCCCATGAAAATCAGTCTAACTGTTTTGGAGAAAGCACTGTGGGCGGAGCCACGGTTAACTGCTGGTATAAACTAAAATTGCCTAAATTACTTTTTGTAAAATCAGCTATCTGCCAGTGAAAGTCTCGTGAAAACCGGTCTAATTGTTTTGGAGATAGCATTGCGGGCGAAACCACGGTTAACAGCTAGTATAAACTAAAATTGCTTAAATTACTTTTTATAAGATCAGCTTCTACTTAAAGCTACTAATGAAATCGATTTGTTAAAATGGATCTAGGATCTCGTGGTATTTACACTGCTTTCTTTTAGAATCCTAATTTAGCACCAGAAATAACTGTTTAATTTTTCATTGCAAATATCAACTTCAATAAAAAGAAAACAAGTAAACTAATTACCCTAATTAGCAGAACCAAGACATTTTGATACAAATGTGAAACAAAAACAATCAAAAATAGTAGCAGGTAATCATAATTGGTGATAATTTAAGTATTTCGTGCCAATTTATAGGTCATGTGCGACTTATAATATAGAAAAATAAGTATATTGAAGTTTTAAAACTAATACTGACTTGAATCATATATTTAACAGGTGATGAAAACGAAATGGTAGGGGAAACAGAGATAAACATAATTTTTTATAGACCTTCGTTTTATCGATAGCTGAAGCATTGAGTTCTAAAACAAACGTACAGACTGATGATTCCACCTCAATACAATGTCGTCTAAGTATAAAATTTTCATCGACAAATATCTTTTGAACGGAGACGCCCGGGGTCAATGTCAAGATCCCTAAGGCTTTGTTACGACCCCGCTAATGAGACTTATAAGTTTCAGCTTTACAGCTTGAAACACAAAAAAGTTATGAAGAAAAGAACGTCCAGTTTTATACATTTGAAATTAACAAGTCCATATAATATAGTGTAAAAGGTAAAAATATTACTTGTAATTGAATTAATAATCCAATAATATGACCGTTTTGACAAAACTGTATACTTAAATGATCAAATAGTACATTTCATTTTTCAAAAATCCTATGAAGGGAGGCTTCAATTTCCTTCTAATGTGCGACGTGAACTAACAGTGCATTGTTTTTTTATATACACTTTATACACTTTTTTTTTATATGTTTTATAGACATGGCTTGGCCACAATCTCACACGATGGTAAGTGACGATGAAGCCGACGATGGATCGCGCTTACATGCTAGATGCCGGTTCACTCTACTTTTGAACACTCCCTAGTTATATGATGACTGGAAGACAGACGCCGGGAGTGAAATCCACACCTTAGCCGTACGTATAATAAATGTAGAAGCGAATCGCTTCGTACGAATCTCGGCAATATCAACCACATAAGGGTGGAAGCCCTGACGGCGTCTAGTCGTCCTCTAATGGAATAGGGACGGTGGAATTAAAATAATCTTGTATGAGATTTGTACATCAAAAAAGCATGTGTGTACTTACGTACACGCGTTAGAAGTTATACTTCTTTGGCGTAACAAGATAAAAATCTTTTCAAAAATTTTATCTTTCACCTTATTCTACGTTTGTAGAAAAAACGACACTAACAATAGAAAAAGTTGACTGGTTGCGCCGCTTTATGTATATTTGAAATTCTCGCATTATGGATTAAATCACGCCACTTTGAAGCCCGACCAATTAATTGCGATCAGATTACGCCACCCGCCCCGCTTCCCTTTAACTATGGCACATGCTTATATAAGGTAGCGCGTCCGTGCTGCCGCCATCATTGCTAGTTCGACTGCTATCGTCAGTGTTGTTTGCGCGCCGCATCGAGATTGTTGTGGCCACGCCGCATGCTAACATTTTGAGTTTTCGCATGGTCGAGTGAGAAATAAACGCATCGCTACATACGTGCCGACATATATTATAAACAATAAGTGTTGTGGGGGAGAGAACTCAGTGGAGAGAAACGAGAATCACCTAGCCGGCTAGCTACGTGGAGACTGCAGCGCCGCGAGGTATGTGCCAAGTTTCCTTCCTACCCTTGTCTCCCTCTTCGTAGCTGATCGCAATAGTTGAATATCAAAAATAGCACCCCCGCATATACAGTTCACTTAAGTTTAGCATAGAAACCCCCGCTGCCCCCCGTACCGCGCACCCTACGGTGACGTCGACATCGCCGCGGCGTCACCATTGACTATAGCTAACATCAGGGTGTCGGTTTTTCGCGACGGTGTGCGCGCGCATCGTAATAACTTCAGAATGTCGGTTTTTTCTGACGGTGTGCGCGCGCATCTTAAAAATTTACTCTCATCATTTTTCCCTAACGCGCCAAAAGAAGTATAACTTCAAAAATAATCAATGCAATGTCAACACACAAACATAGATACCTTTTTTACTTTACAAATAAAACACAATATTTTCTGACAAGTTACTCTAAAAATATTATTATATGAGAAAAATTTGACGACCCTTATTTTCAACCAGCCAGACAAATACTATAAAATCCCTTTCATTTTACATAGCGTTATTCTCGTAAGCACATCGTAGTATTCAAAATAACATCCTTAATTCTGTAATTATTATTTCTTACCAACCCATATCGCAAACAACTCCTTTTAAAAATGTTTCTAATCCAACCTAATACAAGGACCGAGATAAATTAAATTATATTCACTATCATTTTTGGCTCTAATGTATCCATTAACGTATCTACAATCCAGTCAGCAGTTTAAAGCCACCGCAGGTACAATGAGCACCACATTACCTTACTCAAAGTAGTGAGCCGAGGCTATGATCTAAATGAAAGCCTCTATGATAAAGCACATATCTCCGGAACGTGTAATGTAACATATATATAGTTTGTACGCTGAACTGAGATAAGATTGTGGGGCCATAAAAATCGAGAATTATTAGTTATGTCAATACTAGCTTTAGATCGCGACTTCGCTCGCATTCATGTACATTCGATCTACTTCTTTATCTTATGTCATTTTCTATACTTTTAACAACGTGTATGCAAAGTTTCACAAAGTTCTGTTTAGTAGTTAATTTAAAATATTGGTTAGGTTAAAGAGAGTATTAAGGCATTGTTTCCTATTTAGCATTTAAACAAGATAGAGTACAATATCCCATTAATATTATAAACGACTTTGTGAGGACGGAAATATGTTTATCACTCTTTCACGTATTATCTACTGAACGGATTTTGACGAAACTCTACAACAAAATAGCTTATACATCAGAATAACACATCATTACATATTATAAAACAAAGTCCTCTGTCACGTCTGCCTGTCTGTTTGCGATAAACTAAAAAATGATTGAACGGAATTCTATAGGGCTTTCACCAGTAGATAGAGCGATTCACGAGGAAGGTTTAGGTATGTAATTTGACTAAGTTTTTTTTTTTTTAATATTACCAGGGCAGGACAATGTCCGCCGGGCCCGCTAGTATACTATATTTCATAAAGATATTAGCTGAAACATAACGATATATATTAAACTCAACTCGAGTTACATATTCCGTTTCAATTACACGAAGATAATATATGCTTTTATCATTATTTCGAACGCAGACAAAGTTGCAGCTACTTACTAGTATAATAATAACAATGCCAGTCTGTAAGAGCTCCATTATTGTGCCAAAAGACTCTTACCAAGGTAAAATATGTGCATAATTACAACGCTAGCCCACATCTTGTTAAGTATTTCAAACTCCGAGAAATTCATAGTTATTTATATTTTCACACAAGTAATAGCCTTTCTCAGATTCAGGTTTCCTCGTGATATTCCAATTCACAGCCGATACGGTTACCAATTACATTAAATTACTGAATGTACGTGAATTCCAAGAAATTCGACGTCAAATTTCACCAATATGACCACTCGACCATAACTTTTTGTCAAAGTACTATAGAGTTTATTTTGAAATTAAATTACTAGTGAACTAACTAATTTTAATCACAAAAACACCTATAATAATGTCGTTGAAAAATGAGGAATTACTGTGAGAAAGATGTTCTTAAATCACCAGCCCATAAACGTTATTATTAAATTTGTAAATGTGCGTTAATGTCGGAATATTCCTTCTCACCGCAAAACTTTGGATTAAATTTTCACTAGTTCGAACATCTACCTACATCCATTGTCAATTAGATAATTATTTAATTGATGAAGGTATTACTTTGCGAAGATTATACATAATACATTTTGATGTCTTTTTGTCACTATCGCTCGATACAAATTGACAGATTTAGATAATTCACGTAATGGCTCAACACGACGTTAGATGAACGGCTGTACCTAATTGCTTACTGTTATAAGACTGAACGTATCTATTATATAGAAATATACAGTTACATAATATAAGGAGAATAAACAATATAGTTATGTATACTCGATAACACAATGTATAAAATACTAGGAACGACTTATGACTTTGTCTACTTTAAATTACAATACTAAAACTTAACAAGAAAATACGCGATGATTAGTATGAATTTTAGTCGTCAAAACATAGATATTTCACATAGATTTATTTCAGATAGATTCACATAGATTTCACATAGATATATCACAGTATCTTAACAAAACCCTATTCAGATAAAGTCAAGATGTGGAATGATGTCTCATCAGCGATTCTGCTGATGTGAAACTAGACAAAATAGGGAATTCGGCTGATATGTTCGTTGCAATAAAAGTTCTTAAAGATCAAATAAAATAAATCTTTACATAGTATAAAATGAAGTCACTTCCGCTGTTTGTTCGCTTAAATCTTTTAAACTATTTAACGGATTTTAATACAATTTTCAGCAATAGATAGAGTGCTTCAAAAGGAAGGTTTATATGTATAATACATACATAGCCATAGTACAGAAAAGACAACAACTTCAAAGATTTGTAATGCGATGTCGTAATAAACATACTTTGTGCGCTTAAATCGCAAACGCTGGCTAAACCTTACCAGATAGATCGAATTAATGTACTACGGAATTGTATATCTTAAAAAGATCGATAAAAAAGTTCCTGATGATATATATATCTATCTCTAAAGTATAACCCACAGTAACCATTTTTATCTTTTAACAAAAAAAAATATGTGTTACTTATATTTATCACTCCACACTGTCCCATATTAGTATGTACATTGCACTCATGCGAAGCTGGGGTGGATAGTAAAAAATAAAATACATCCAGTGGATTTAAAAAAAAACTTTTTCAGTCAAACCATTCAAATGGTCTTGCAGTTTATTAACCTCTGCATTATTCATGAAATCGTGGTTTCAAGTCTTCATGATAATCGATTTTATTAGTTAAGATGTGAAAGTGTAAAAAAACAAATTTACTTTCTCATCTATTATATTAGATAGGAGACTATTTGTAAACAGTAATTCCAGGACAATAGCTACTAAGCCGAAAGGCACTCATACAAGAATCTCTTAAAAAAGGCCTTAATTTCTTGAGACTTTGTACTTATGGACAATTTTCTATACAAATATTTGATTTATATATGGGACATGTATACGTTTATGCCTGGGTTCAGTATAGATTTTACGGAAGTAGATACCATCCAATTTTTATAGACACATAAACCGAAACTCGTTGACCGATGTTTGCTTAGGATGTCGTTGTAACTTAGAAGTGGTGATTCTTATTTAGGTTATTTCATAGCGGTTTGTTTTATACTTCTTGAGACGGAAATCTAAATCGAGAAACGACGAGTAAAACCATAGTTTTATATTTTAAATTAGAAAGTTTGTTTGGATGGTTAGATATGTGAGTTTTTGGCGGGTTATTCACAATCTTGTATCATTCGAATCTATATTTTGTAATATTGGTGGTATTTTGTTGTTTGTTTTTATAGTTTGGTTATTGTGGACAAGTGAAGTGGATGGAAAATAATACCACGCAGTATGGATTCTGAGTTGGCACATAAACTCTCTGAAAAGTTATAAGAAGAGGGTCACCATTTTTTTAGTTCATTGAAATGATCCTAAGAAACTTGTAATATCCGTTACCTACTCGACACTGGCAGTAATGATCAACTAGAAGATTGGTTGCCGAAAATAAAATAAAGATTAGATATGTAGGAACTTCATTCTCGTGTTTATGAGCTAGCAACCTTTACACTGAAATACGTACGCTATAAAAGATATCAGTTATATATCAGATGGAATGCACGGTGGTTTGAATTGTCATGAGCTACGACACTGTCATTCTTATTATACTCTAGGTGTACACGCAGCTCCGCGCGCGTTTTTTTAAATCGTATTAAATAATTATAAAATTGTGAGACTAGGTACAATTATAGAAATGCTCTTTAAAAACAATTGAAGTACGCCGCGCACGCCACTAAAAGTAACATGTAACGTGTATATTAGATATATAAATACAAAGAGCGTGCCAAATGAGGTTTATCATCAGCAATATTTGGAACCTTAACCCACCATATAACTACCTCAGTGCTCACTTACATTGTATAAGTCACTTATGAAACAATAACTTAAAATATAATTATAAAGATTTACATTTATATTACATTTAATATACATTGCCATTATGATTAAGATTTTGTGACTATACAAAAAATAAACGCTTGTCTGTTCCGCAAGAAATTGTATTATAGAACTCTATACGTAATACGTTTATAATCTAAGATCTTATTAGGAAGACCTCTATATCATTAAAGTTATTAATAATTATAATGTCGATTTGTAAACAATAAGCCGATAATTATTTCTCTTATTAAAAATAAAGAATGAGTTGAAATCTTGCTAAATTTCATGCAGACAAAGTCGAGGGTAACAGCTTGTCTAAAATAGAATAACCTCGATTACTTTTTATAAGGTTCGCTATCTACCAGTGAAAGTTCCGTGAAAATCGGTCTAACCGTTTTGGTAATAGCACAGCGGGCGAAGCCACGGTTAACAGCTAGTCTAAATTAAATTACTTTTTATAAGGTCCGCTATCTACCAGTGAAAGTCCCGTGAAAATCGGCCTAAGCGTTTTAGACAAAGTACTGTGGACGAAGCCATAGTTAACAACTAGTATAAACTAAAATTGCCTAAATTACTTTTTGTAAAGTCAGCTATCTGCTAGTGAAATTCTCGTGAAAACCGATCTAACTGTTTTGGAGATAGCACTGCGGGCGAAGCCACAGTTAACAGCTAGTATAAACTAAAATTGCGTAAGTTACTATTTATAAAGTTAGATATCTGTCAATGAAAGTTTCGTGAAGATCGGTCTAACCGTTTTGAAAATAATATTGCGGGCGATGCCACGGTTAATAGCTAGTCTAAATTAAAATTAACTATATTACATTTTATAAGGACATCTATCTGCCGGTGAAAGTCCCATGAAAATCGGTCCAACCGTTTTGGAGATAGCATTGCAGACAAAGCCACGGTTAATAGCTAGTCTAATTTAGAGTAGCCTAAGTACCCCCCTGTAATTTCATCTATCTGCTAGTGAAGTTCCCGTCAAAATCGGTAGAGCCATTTCGGAGATTACCGGGAACAAACAGGCAGACAGATTGACAAAAAATTTAAAAATTACATTTTTGTTATCAGTAGCGTGTATACTTTCGTACCCAATCAGCAAAAAATTTTTTTTTGATATTACCACTTCATTTTTACTATATGTATAGATATAGATAGATGATTTGTGTATAGATGATTAATGTTTTCCTAAAGATGTCTCTTACTCTTTTACGTGAAACTTACTGAATAGATTTTGATAAAACTTTATAGCAATATAGCTTAAACCTCATTATCATTACATGGTATAAAACAAAGTGCCCCACCGCGTCTGTCTGTCTGTCTGTTCGCGATAAACTCAAAAATTGCTGAACGGATTTTCATGCGGTTTTCACCAGTGGATATAGTGATTCATGGGGAAGGTTTTAGTATATAATTTGCCAAGATTTTATTTATAGTCTGGGCGGGACAGCGTCTGCCGGGCCCGCTAGTAACATATAAATGTGTTTTCGGTGGGATCTTAGTGTACGGCCTGAGTGAATCTGCGTTCGGCGGGGCGTACAGCGGGGCGTCCAGCGTCCAAGAGCGACGCTCGCACGCCACTCAGGACACTCGCGTATTAATGCATATGTTTGACACGAACGCCACACGCGACGCCCCGCCCGACACTCGATTATAGCTTCCACCCTGGACGTACACTTAGTCCCTAATACAGTGGTTTTTATTTTTTATTCATATAAATTATTATTTATAGATACGTCATAAGCGCTTCGACAGCGCTTTGTTAAAACTTGGCTAACTAGCTTATTTTTGACAGCTGTCCCGTCAATCAGCCCGTATCTAAGCAACATATAACTATTTATTTTTCACCACCGATATTGAGAATATGCCATCTTACTTCCACGTTTTATCTAAGACAGTGTGGCGTTACAATATTACTTTACGTATGTGTGCGTTATCGTGACATTTCTTTTGTCAAAATATCCTCCTTCCTGTAATATGGGGTCCTTCAAGCGTAACGTGAAGAGACATTTATGCAAGCCGGCATGACAGCGGCGACCGGCGAGGGATGAGGGATAGCGTGTCTCTCGGTAGTCGCCGTTGTTTTTGGATTATACTGTGCTCACCATCAGGCACAGTACAGTCACTTTGCTGAGCTACGACAAAAAAAAAAAAAAAAAAAATCATGTAGGTAACGTATCTACACCATTTTACTTATAGCATCATTGATTTAGGTTAAAAAATCTCTGTGTAAAAAGTGATTGAGCGAGATATATTTCAGGATTGACAGGTCGACATTCAATTGTTCAGTAGTCATTTTATTTCATTACATGGAAGTGCTGTTAACGGATGTTTTGGTTTCATTTTCTTTATTGAGATACTCGTATGACGATAGTTATATAATTAATACTCTTAGCCCAGCTTGCAACATCACGCTTGTAGACGCGTAACATTTAGCCCAACTCCTGTGAACTGTCGACGAAGCGTTCTGTACCATCTGTGACTCGTTCTAAACAAATCCTAGAGTAACTTTAATCAACACGTTTCTGCTTAGAATTCTTCTGCTTTATAAATAACTGTAATAATAACATTGGTTTTGTCTTATAGTATTTTGTTGTGGGGGACAGCATCTGACGTGGACACCATATTCCTACTACAAAAACGGGCAGTTCGAGCAATTTGTAATACGGGGCCTCGCGAATCATTAAAGACTAAGTTTCCGGAATTCGGTATTTTAACTCTGCTCTCCCAATATATTCTTGAAAATATAATGTATTTCCTAAAAAACTTAGATAAGCTAGATTTAGTAACAGATCAACATAATTTAATTATTAGAAACAGCAAGCAACAAATTAGTCATTCTATGCTTCAGGCTCACTAAGAACGAAACAGTCTTTTAAGTAATAGTGTTAGATTTTATAACAAAGTCCCAAAGCACGTTACCGATTTGCCGGATAGTGAGTTCAAGAACCATATCAAGCGGGTTTTAATATCTAAAGGCTATTATAGGGTGGATCAAGATGGAAACGATTATGACGTCTGGAAATGACGCCCCTCTCTATGCATCCACTAAAAACGAACGTAACTATTTATGTTTCGTAAAAATATATAACACTAGCTGACCCGTGCCCACTTCGTTGGGCGGTAATAGGCATTATCAAGCCACAACTTTTCTCTAGAACTCAATCATATATATCTCATAATTAAGGCAGCGTTCGTAAGAAACGTTTTCATTCGACCATTTTTCTCCGACTCCCCAGATATTACCCCCTACAACCTCACAAACTTTACCTTTTTATAATATTAATATAGATTATAGATAATATAATTAGTTAATAGCTTCTGCCCGCGACTTCGCACGCGTGAAATATTTATTTTGGGCTTAGACGCAGCGGAAGCTCTCAAAAGGAAAAAAGCCCCGATTTTAAAACATTTTTTATTGTTGCTCCGCTCCTATTGCCCTTACCGTGATGATATATAGCCTATGACACTCACAAATAACGTGGCTTTCTATTGGCAAAAGAATTTTCAAAATCGGTTTAGTAGTTCCTGAGATTACCCCTTACAACGTCACAAACTCACAAACTTTACCTCTTTATAATATTAGTATATAGATTATAGTCCCTGCCCGCGACTTCGTCCGCGTAGTAATGGTTACTACTCTGGGCTAACGCTGACACACAGCAGAAGCTCTCAAAAAGAAAAAAACATCTCGATTTTGAAAAATTTTTCATCTGTGCTCCGCTCCTATTTGCCTTAGCGTGATGATATATAGCCTATAATTATTCTCGATGAATGAGCTATATAACACTGAAAGAATTATTCAAATCGGACCAGTAGTTCCTGAGATTACCCCTTACAACGCCACAACGTCACAACGTCACAAACTCACAAACCCACAAACCCACAACGTCACAAACTTTACCTCTTTATAATATTAGTATAGACTAGTATAGATGAAGAGATAAACCTGATCGAGTTTTTGCCGGTTCTTCTCGATGACTGGATTGTTTTCTGAACCAGTGGTAGCTTTGACGTTCATAAGCGTAGGCCTCAAGGCCTAATTTGAATAAAGTTTTTTGAGTTTAAAAAACACGCACCAGGCACTTAGTCCTTATTTAAAAAAATCTCACGATGTGTTCATGTAATATTAAGTTATTAAAGTCCTAGTTGACAGATATAGAATACATATTTCAGTCCGTGACACACACAATAATTCTTATATATATATTATACGCTTAGCTAGTTTAGCTTCATAAGATTCGCGTTGTTGCATCCAAAACAACAGCTCAAGTCGAGGTCCGGCCACTGTCACAGGGTTGTGCTTGTTTCCCAACAGCTGAGCATTGTAAGCGCTCGCTCCATTAGTCCGGTGAAGCTGTGAAAGCCTATCTGGCCAAATAATTTTTATAGGTATAGTTTTAGTCATTAATATATATGAAGTTTCATATATCAACGTCAAAAAGGCCATCATAGCGTGCCGCTATTATAACGATTAAGTCATATCTTCCCATTCAAATAGTTTACCATACTTATTAATATTTGATGTGATTAAAAATAAACATAAAGAAGGATTATTTTCTACGCGATAGGTCAACAATGAAATTGACGGCTTCGTACACTTCACCGTAATGAGGTCAACGTAAACAGGTGTAGACAGGCGAGTGAAAATTACATGCCGCTATAGAAAGCCCAAAATAAAAGTTACATATAAAACAACTTATATATATATCGCTTTGGTAATAAATGGAACTATGCTGCAATTAGTCAGTGAAATATTTTTTTTTTCAAAATCACAATACTCTTTATTCAATTTTGGCCCTGATAAAGCACTGAAGAACGTCAAAACTACCACCGGTTCGGAAAACAACCCAGTCATTGAGAAGAACCGGAAAAGACTCGATCTGGTTTATCTTTTCATAACACGTAACATACTTTTTCATTATTACAACATAAGAGATATATACAGTTACATTCGTTTTTGGTGGATGCACAGAGAGAGGCGTCACTTCCAGAAGTCACCATCGTTCACATATTGATCCACCCTGTAATGTGCCTTTATGTATTAAGACCCGCTTGATATAACACTTGAACATATTACCTGGCAAATTGATAATGTGTTTATTATTTATAATTATTTTATCTCTAGTATTTATTCACGAACAGTTATATGTACACGTGATGGTTTCACTAAACTAAGTCGCTTACGGTGACGACTGAAAATGAAAGAATTTCTCACAATCATAAAGTTAATTAATTCATGTTAACTGTTTCCTGTACGTAGGCTATCTGACAATAGAATTCCAATAATTGTAATGTAGCTCGGCCTGTGTGAATTTAATCACGCGTGATTCGTAACGGTTATATAATGCATACAACTAGTGTGATTTATGTTCTAACTTGTAACTAGTTACACGTGACTGTTTATATCATATAATCACGCGTGATACGTAACGGTTATAATAACAATGCATACAACTAGTGTGAATTATGTTCTAACTTGTAACTAGTTACACGTGACTGTTTATAATATATAATCACGCGTGATACGTAACGGTTATAATAATAATGCATACAACTAGTGTGATTTATGTTCTAACTTGTAACTAGTTACACGTGACTGTTTATATCATATAATCACGCGTGATACGTAACGGTTATAATAACAATGCATACAACTAGTGTGAATTATGTTCTAACTTGTAACTAGTTACACGTGACTGTTTATATCATATAATCACGCGTGATATGTAACGGTTATATAATGCATACAACTAGTGTGATTTATGTTCTAACTTGTAACTAGTTACACGTGACTGTTTATATCATATAATCACGCGTGATACGTAACGGTTATAATAACAATGCATACAACTAGTGTGAATTATGTTCTAACTTGTAACTAGTTACACGTGACTGTTTATATCATATAATCACGCGTGGTACGTAACGGTTATAATAATAATGCATACAACTAGTGTGATTTATGTTCTAACTTGTAACTAGTTACACGTGACTTTTTATATCATATAATCACGCGTGATACGTAACGGTTATATAATGCATACAACTAGTGTGATTTATGTTCTAACTTATAACTAGTTACACGTGACTGTTTATATCATATAATCACGCGTGATATGTAACGGTTATATGATGCATACAACTAGTGTGATTTATGTTCTAACTTGTAACTAGTTACACGTGACTGTTTATATCATATAATCACGCGTGATACGTAACGGCTATAATAACAATGCATACAACTAGTGTGAATTATGTTCTAACTTGTAACTAGTTACACGTGACTGTTTATATCATATAATCACGCGTGATACGTAACGGTTATATAATGCATACAACTAGTGTGATTTATGTTCTAACTTGTAACTAGTTACACGTGACTGTTTATATCATATAATCACGCGTGATACGTAACGGTTATAATAATAATGCATACAACTAGTGTGATTTATGTTCTAACTTGTAACTAGTTACACGTGACTGTTTATAATATATAATCACGCGTGATACGTAACGGTTATAATAATAATGCATACAACGAGTGTAATTTATGTCCTAACTTGTAACTAGTTACATGTGACTGTTTATATCATATAATCACGCGTGATACGTAACGGTTATATAATGCACACAACTAGTGTGATTTATGTCCTAACTTGTAACTAGTTACACGTGACTGTTTATATCATATAATCACACGTGATACGTAACGGTTATTGTTACGGACAGATGAGCTAGAAATAAAAATGTAAATAAATGTTTAATAAATGTTTCTCTAGTTTCGCTATTTACTACGAACAGATGAGTTCTTATGTATATCTATATATTTCTCTATACAAATGCTCATTATGCGTAATGGGATGTCATATTATATTAAGAAACACGATATATGTGCAGGTTTAATGTGTCTGGTATAGTCAGACAAACTATGTCTATGTGTATAAATTTGTTTACATAATACGTACAGATAAACTGTCGTATTTCTTATTTACTTGGTTTCTATGTTCAATACGTCTTATGTAATGTTTAGAAATATCGTTTATGTAACAATTCAAATGTAACCGCCAATACGATTATTATTATTATTTGTCTGATGTTATACGGAACCCTCAATAAAAATATAATGTAAATTTACGTGAATTATGTAAATGTATGGATGAACGTGCGGCAGTAAGGCACGTATAATGTACTACTTGTAATCCTATAATTGTAGTGTTAAACCACGAAAAATATGTATTGTCACCGGCTCGTTACATACGATTATATACATTGTGAAAAGTTAAAATATACAGTCCACTGTGAAGTCAACCAATGTTTCATTGTTCCTGAATCCTCATCAGCTGACCCCAACAAGTTTGGTCCATCGAAGCCGGATTCAAGCCAGCCTTATTGAAGAGGATTCAAGCCAGCCTTATTGAAGAGGATTCAAGCCAGCCTTATTGAAGAGGACTCCAGCAGCATTCTGAACGAGAGAAGCTGTGGAAAAAAGAAGCAAATCGTTGTACGAGACTGGGCACTTCCGTACGACCAGCGGTGCAGAACGAGACATCGGCTGGAAGATCGTACCTGCAGAATCGTCGTGGGAAAAACACCGAACGGTGCGACGAGCCTGCGCTGCATATCGCCGAGAGAAGAACACCGAACGGTGCGACGAGCCTGGGTATCTCGTCGAGATCGAGTCACCGTGCGGTGCGGCGAGTCTGCAGTTTCAACCCACACTTGGGCCACCTGACGGTGACAAACGGCCTGAGTATTGGGCAACGAACGAATGTCAATCGTATCACTACGCCAATAAGAGTGTTATCGGTACGGGGGCCGGACTGTAGGCACTGCCGACGGAGTCGTACATTCCAACCGACTCCTGAGCGCCCCGTAGTGGTCTCACTCCTCTGTTGGGTAGTCCCCACCCTTACCTATCCTGCTGTCCATCCCTGAGGGAGCATATCCCACGTGTGGGCCCTCCCGAAGGACTGTTAGGGACTGTTAGGGCTGTTAGGGATTGATAGGGCTGTTAGGGCTTGTAGGAGCTAGCAAGTGCTGAAGATGCCGACTACAAGAAGCCAAGCAGTCGAAGAGAAGACACGGGTGTTCGAGGAATCGCCCGCGTCGCCGTCCGCACACACACACGCGCACACGAAGACACGTACCGTCGCGAACGATACCGTCACGACCGAAACGTTGACGTCGCGCGCCGCCATGATCCACGCCGCGGCCACCGAGGCCAGGGGATCGCGAGCACCGTCGGTACGCTCGCATCGGTTCACCGCCAGCGCCGTAGCTAGGATTAGGCAGGCCGAGTTGGAGGCCGAAGAGCAACTCGTCGAAATAAAACGACAGGAGCTACAACTACAGTCGCTGCTCATCAAGAAGAGGTTAGCGGCAGACGTCGCTACAATCCGCGAGGAAACCGATCGGGAGAGCTTGTGTGCAGAAGAACCTACCGACGCGAACCGTCGGGTGAACGATTGGTTACAGAAGACACAGGTCCCGATACGGGGGGAGTGTGACCGTGAACCAAGGCGCATTTCACCACCACCAGCGGAAGCCGAGATCAGGATGACGCGACCATATGTGACACCGAACGTCACAAACGAAGAGACGGTGCAGCGTCGGCCGAGGTCGCTTACACCGGACCGATCCCGAGATAGAGGAATCGACAGGTTGGTAGATGCTCTGGAGCGGATGGCTGGATCGAGGTCATCGCCTAGACATATACAGGACTTGCCGACGTTCATGGGATCAATCACGGACTGGTTGCCTTTTAAAGCCGCGTACAGGGAATCTACGAATATATACAGATATTCGGCGACAGAAAACATGATTCGCCTGCGGACGTGTCTGAAAGGAGAAGCCAGGCAGTCTGTATCAGCGCTGCTGTATACAGCAAACAACCCGGATGTCATTATAAACACTTTAGAGCAGTGTTACGGACGACCGAAAGTTATTATCGACCACGCGATGGAAGATATCAAGAAATTACCACGTATGGGTACTACAGCGACTGAATTGAACGGTTTCGCTGTAAAAGTACAAAACATCGTCGCGGTTATAACAGCTGTTGACGAAAAAGGGTACCTACAGAACCCTATGTTGGTGCGGCAGATAACCGAGAGATTAACTCCGCATTTAAAATCAAAGTGGTGTGATTATGCGGAAGAGTTCGGGAATCGGGACGAACCAGAGATTATCACGTTATCTCGGTTCTTAATGAGAGAAGCCGATCGAGCCGTTCGACACGCATATTCAACTTCGGATTCGACGATAGTACGGAACCCTATCGTCAAACATACGGTGCCACCGAATAGAACGAGTGAGCGATACCGTCAAGCGAATAAGGTATATAAAGTAGATGACGTCACAAAAAAGAGTTCAACGCGTTCAATGTGCTGCTTCCTTTGTGGAAATGAACATCGAACTTCACAATGTTTCAAGTTGAACGATATGTCTGTCGCAGAGAGGTGGAATTGGGCGAAAGAGACGCGTATCTGCTTTCTCTGTCTAGACAGTAAACATAGGCGGACTGAATGTAAAGCAAGGAAATGCGGTAAGAACGAGTGTAGACAGCCGCACCACGCCTTATTACATCTGCCGCCTAAAGAGGACAACGTAATCGCAGCATCGGCGCACCGACCGGGTAATGACGAACAAGTTTTGCTGAAGGTGTGTCCCGTATACATTACCAAGAATGACGGAGGAACGTTGAAGACGTATGCGTTATTGGATGAAGGATCCACAATCACTCTGATCGACGAAGAGATCGCCCGAATGGTCGGCGCAGAGGGCCCGGCACGAACGTTAAACATTCAGGGGGTCACATCGGTTCAGAAGGAAATCGACAGTCAAGAGGTTGATCTCAGGATACAAGGCGAAGGTCAATCGGATTGTCACAGGATCAAAGCGCGTACGGTCCGAAATCTCATTCTCGGTAAACAAACCGTAAAACCGGAATTATGTAAACGATCGTACCTCAAAGGAATGTGTGAAAAGAGTATGTGTTACTCGGATGTTAGACCACGCATTCTCATTGGAGCAGACAATTGGCATCTAATTGTAACAAGACGTTTGTTATCTCGTAAGAATAACGAACCTGCCGCGTCACTCACACGACTCGGATGGGTGTTACATGGAAAAACGCCGAGAAGCTCTATAATACAGCAGAACGAGTCTGTATTACATGTACGAACGTGTCAAGAGAATGTGTGCGAAAGAGACGACGAATTGAGTGCTCTCGTCAAATCGCACTTCGATATAGACTCTTTAGGTATATCGAAAATACAAAAACCTAACGCTCGAGAAGAACGAGCGAAAGATGTCTTCGAACGCAACGTATGCAGGATCGACGGTCGCTTCGAAGTAGGCTTACCATGGACGACAGATGAGGTTGTCATGCCACCGAGTTATGATATGGCATCAAGCAGTTTACATACGAAAGAAAACGACGATGATGTGGTAGTGGCGCACACGGTGACGTGTGACACTCCGAGTTTACGCACGATTGAAAAGAACGGGGATCGATGGCCCGTCGAGACCACCAATCCACGATATGAAGACGAAGGTGACGTGTTAGTGGCGCACACGGTGACGTGTGACACTCCAGTGGTGAAAATAGGACGATTTTCATCATACGAGCGTGCTAAGCGGACAGTCGCGTACGTGTTCGCGTTCATTGACAAGTGTCGTAAGCGAGCCGACACAATGAACATCACGCATATTGAAAAAGCAGAACAATTTTTGATAAAGCTGTCACAAAAAGATAGCTTTCCCGAAGAGATCGCTAGGTTAGCGGCGGGAAAAAATGTCGACAGAACGAGTCGACTATACAAGTTAGATCCGATGTACGGAACCGACGGAATCATTAGGTTGAACGGTAGAATAAACGCGAGTTCCGTACATATAAAAATGAAAGAGCCACCGATATTGGACGGTGCGCATCATTTATCGTTATTGATTATTCGTAATAGTCATAAAAATAATCATCATTCCGGACGTGAACACATCGTGAACGAGATACGGCAACAATACTCGGTTTTACGTCTGAGGCCGTCGGTAAAGAAAGCGCTACGCGAGTGTGGGCTGTGTAGATTACGAAAATCAGCTCCCGTAGTACCGGTAAAAGGTAACTTACCGAACGCGCGGTTAGACGCATATACGAGGCCGTTTTCTGGATGTGGTGTTGACTGTTTCGGACCTATGACAGTGACCATCGGTAGGCGACGCGAAAAACGATGGGGCATGCTGTTTACATGTTTGGTAACTCGCGCTATTCACATCGAAACGGTAGCTAGCTTGAGTACGGATTCCGCGATTATGTCATTACGACGTATGGCAGCCCGACGGGGGTGGCCAGAAATCATGTGGTCCGATAACGGAACAAACTTTCGCGGAGCGTCGGTCGAGTTAAACATCGCGTATCGAGAGTGGATACCGCAGTTACAAAATTACGTGTTATCAAAACACACCGAGTGGAAGTTTACTGACCCGGGCGCGCCAAACCAGGGGGGAGCGTGGGAACGTTTAATTCGCAGTGTGAAAACTGCCCTCGCTGTTACGCTCAACGAGAGAGCCCCTTGCGAAGAGGTGTTAGCGACCGTGCTTACCGAGATAGAGCACACGGTAAACTCACGACCACTCACGTATGTAGCGTCAGAGTACGACGACGCGGAGGCTTTAACGCCTAATCATTTTTTGATCGGTTCAGCCACCGGGGTACCTCACGTCGGGGAGTGTCAACCGGCCGATAGGAAATCATGGAGGGCGGCGCAAGCGCTCGCGAACATGTTTTGGTCACGATGGTTGCGTGAATATTTGCCGACGTTAACACCCCGTGGTGACGTCAGAACACGAAACAACAATCAAATAAAAGTAGGAAATTTAGTAGTTATCGCGGACGGGTTATTACCGCGAAATGTCTGGCCCAAAGGGCAAGTAGAGAAAATATATGTAGGTCCGGACGGAGTCGTACGAAGTGCGGACGTGCGGACGCGTGGCGGTATCTTTCGAAGACCTGTGAGAAGGCTCATTGTCCTACCTGGTGAAGATGGGCTCGAAGATCTACGCCGGGGGGAGGCTGTTACGGACAGATGAGCTAGAAATAAAAATGTAAATAAATGTTTAATAAATGTTTCTCTAGTTTCGCTATTTACTACGAACAGATGAGTTCTTATGTATATCTATATATTTCTCTATACAAATGCTCATTATGCGTAATGGGATGTCATATTATATTAAGAAACACGATATATGTGCAGGTTTAATGTGTCTGGTATAGTCAGACAAACTATGTCTATGTGTATAAATTTGTTTACATAATACGTACAGATAAACTGTCGTATTTCTTATTTACTTGGTTTCTATGTTCAATACGTCTTATGTAATGTTTAGAAATATCGTTTATATAACAATTCAAATGTAACCGCCAATACGATTATTATTATTATTTGTCTGATGTTATACGGAACCCTCAATAAAAATATAATGTAAATTTACGTGAATTATGTAAATGTATGGATGAACGTGCGGCAGTAAGGCACGTATAATGTACTACTTGTAATCCTATAATTGTAGTGTTAAACCACGAAAAATATGTATTGTCACCGGCTCGTTACATACGATTATATACATTGTGAAAAGTTAAAATATACAGTCCACTGTGAAGTCAACCAATGTTTCATTGTTCCTGAATCCTCATCAGCTGACCCCAACAGTTATATAATGCATACAACTAATGTGATTTATGTTCTAACTTGTAACTAGTTACACGTGACTGTTTATATCATATAATCACGCGTGATACGTAACGGTTATAATAATAATGCATACAACTAGTGTGATTTATGTTCTAACTTGTAACTAGTTACACGTGACTGTTTATATCATATAATCACGCGTGATACGTAACGGTTATAATAATAATGCATACAACTAGTGTGATTTATGTTCTAACTTGTAACTAGTTACACGTGACTGTTTATATCATATAATCACGCGTGATACGTAACGGTTATAATAATAATGCATACAACTAGTGTGATTTATGTTCTAACTTGTAACTAGTTACACGTGACTGTTTATATCATATAATCACGCGTGATACGTAACGGTTATAATAATAATGCATACAACTAGTGTGATTTATGTTCTAACTTGTAACTAGTTACACGTGACTGTTTATAATATATAATCACGCGTGATACGTAACGGTTATATAATGCACACAACTAGTGTGATTTATGTTCTAACTTGTAACTAGTTACACGTGACTGTTTATATCATAATCTTCTTCAAACAAAGATGAAAAAGAAACACATTGGTATAAAATATAAAAAATTGAAACGATTCTTTCTCGAACGAAAAGTCCTGAATTATTTATAAGAATTAAAATCGTTCCGAATGTTTAGTAGTGTAAATTTACCTACAAGGTTATTTATTAAATCTTGATAGAAAATAATTATAATCAACTCCTGAAAAAGAAATAGACCTTGATAATAAAGAAGTTATATATGTAACTTTTATTATTATGTCACTCAAATACCACTTGTCAGTTAGTATAACATCGAAGTTAAAGTGTTGTCTTCTTGTCACTTAACTTCAAGCTTACATAATAATAATAGTTTGTTACAGGGTAAAGTGTGTAAACCAAACATTTTTCAATCAATCATAAGTCAGTTTACACGTCATTCTATATTATTCTTTATTATGTACGAAATTCATTACATATTATTTAATCTAGCTATAGTTCAGAGAACATAATATAAATATTATAAATATAAGTACTTACATACATTACATTATATATATACAGTACATTCTGTAAGTGGTAGAGCCACGCCGAAGCTATTACTGGTTTCAGCATGAATGGGTCGGCTCGCTCGGGGTACTACCACCCACTCATAGAAAACCGACGTGAAGTAACCGTGCTTGCATTGTTGCGTTTCGTTCGGTCAGTGAGAGCGCCGGAGGGAGGCCCACCTCCCCTCCCCTCCCCTCTCATCGTACCCTCCTCTCCTTTTTCCCCCAAACAAAGGCTGGCAATGCACTTGCAACTCCTCTGGTGTTGCTAATGTCTATGGACGGAGGTGATCACCTAACATCAGGTGACCCACCAGTTCATTTGCCTTCTATGATATAAAAAAAAATAGACAATTAGAAGACACGTTAAAATCTATCTAGTTCTTGAGAACGAGACGAGAATATGCTATACTTATTTTATCTATTTATATAGGCATAATCAGTTCGAAATATAATTGTCTCGCTCGCACAAATTCAGGTAGAGCGTGACAGCAATAGATGTAATATCGCAGTCCCGTGAGTACTAAGGCAAGGTTAAAAGGCATTTAAGCTTTTGGCTAAGTGAAATATTGTTATGAAATAGAAGCTTAAAATATAATAACAACGTTATTTTTCAGTTCTCACCAAGCTAAAGTATTAAGATATGGCCGACCAGCGTTTCGGCTTCGGTTATGGCCGATTTCGAGCAAAAACACTAGTTTCTCCTGCAGTTTAGGTTTTAGCTTACCGAACCTCTTCGACTAGCCTTATCAGTCTGGATATTCACAACTCACCTATACCGCTTATTAATTCGACCCGTTACTAATTTAAAATGAAAAATTCTTTACCCACGTTGTACGAGTTTTGATAAGAGAATAATTCGTGGGTTCTCGTCACCGATGAACTCGAGATACTCGTGACGTATTGAGCTTGCGTGAGACTGGCGACACGTAGTATAGCGCCTTGTGTACATGTAATATTGACATTTTGTATTCAGTATCTACAGCTCATCATATTTTTGATTAATCAATGAAATATATATAATAATTGCACGAGTGCAAATAAATGGGAAAACCCGACAAATGTTAATTTTTATTAACAAATTATGAAATTTAAATAACAGAGACAGAATTAAAAATCCAAAGAAAGCACACAGTTACTCCATTGTTTTGAGTTACTTCTGCTGTCAGCAATCCTTATGATTGCCTCGAGTTTTTTTACAATTTTATTCACTTAACTTTTCAATTTAAACCATACAGTTTTATAATCTGTCTGCGAAATAAGACGTCGTGTTTGCAGACGCTGTAACGATGCATCGTAAAGATAAATTTGTATGTAAAAAAGGGGTAAAAAATTGTATTAAGCATATAATACGAAAATAGCAATATAAAGAATAAACTCATAATATAAATATACCATTTACTGGAGATAGTAGAGGTGGTTAAGTTATTACTGGTTTCCGCATGAATGGGTCGGCTCGCTCGTGGTACTTAACTACTCTACTAATATATGCCTTAACTACTCAAGCGACTATTACTAAATGTAGTGACATATTGTCAGTGACAAAGACAAGGGCATAAAGAAAGGGACAAAGGCACCCAGCATTTCATCCAAAAAAATAATCCCGGGCGTTAAGTCAAATCAACCGTTACCGTGTGCGACGCCACAGGCAGAAACCATTATTATTATAGAATATTAAAGTAAAATCTTGATTGAAGAAGGCGTTACTTTGCGGAAATCCATAATTAAATATTATTATGAATGTTACTTTGCACGTCCGCCTGAATTTGATTAGCCGCTACCACCTCTCGCTGTAACAAGCTCTCACTCGCCCGCTCGCATCGGAAGAGTCAACATTGGTCTGAAGATGCTCTGTGAAGGAGCGAAACACGTGTATTTGATTGTAGTCATTACACGTTAATCTGTAACATATTTAATTAATTATATATTTTTTTTATATTTACAGTTATATATCAACAGTGTCAACCGCTGTCAAGTACAACCGTCAACCAAGGAACGAGTTTATTATTTTAGTTACTATTGTTCAAATCTCTCCCTCTCTCTCTCTATTGCTATATTCAGATTAAGTTTTTCAGGTACAGCTCGGACAAATAAAATCAAACGTTTTTTATTGGAACAAAACACAACGCAACAAAAAGCGTTTGATTTTATTATTGTTGCAGTGAGACGTAGTAGCGGCCATTCAATTCCAGACGGAAGTGCAAAGTAACGTCCACTATAATATTTACTGTTACTAACTTATATTATAATTTAACATGATCAAAGACGTGGAGAAATGCTAGTATAATATGAGAGATTACATTTGTCCTTCAGTAAAATATAACTCCCATTTTGCGGGCAGAGACGTACGTCTAGATCTTCAGCTAGTAGATAGAATTTCTATGTACCTAATAACATTAAGCCACCACAGAGTTGTGGTGCACATTTGAATTTTAGAATAATCCTTATATAAAAACTTTTACATTTCTCAAAAGTAGTTGACTTCAAAAGTTTCTATGTACGTCGACTAATTTCATGGTGGCTTTCTTTTTCAACATTTCTGTTCATCTTTCTGAATTATATTTTGAATTATTTTTTAAACTGTCGCGACTAAAATATAATATACTGCTTTTGTTCGTAACCTTTATATATAGAACTAGTAGCCATCAGCGACTTCGTCTGCAAATGTATTTTTATAAATGACTAGCTGTCCCCCGCGGCTCCGCACGCGTTTTTTTTAAATGTATTAAAGAAATGTAAAATTGTAAGTAGGTGTGTACATTACAGAAATAATTTTTCAAATACATTTGTAACTACGACACGCACGCCAACTGTAACATGTAACGTGTACATTATATATGTGAATACAAATAGTATATCGATTGGGATGGGACTTATAATCAGCAACATACCTGAAACTTTAACTTACTATATACCACCCTCAGTGCTCAATAACACTATATAAGAAAGTAATGAAAATTTTAAACTATACATTATCGAACAATATGTATTATTTTTTTTATTATATAGATATAACATGCCCATATTATCGATATGATTGTGTTATTCTTATACGTTGCTATAATCACTGAGTTATGTAGTGCACACGCGGTAAATAAAACAAAATGGCCGCCAAATTGACCAAAATGATAATATAATTCAAATTACATACATTTATTTTTGGAGTCCAGTACAGCGCACGTCTCACGCGCTTGTTTACAGTAAACAAATTATTTTTGATGAATTTCATACGAACGAATGCACACATTCATCACTACATAGTGTAAAACAAAGTCCTCTGATCAGTTTGTTTATCTGTTCGCGATAAAGTCAAAAACTACAGAACGGATTTTCATGCCGTTTTGACCAGTAGGTAGAACGGTTCATGGGAAAGGTTTAGGTATAATTTGTCAAGGTTTTTTTTTATTATCAGGGCGTGAAAACGTCTGCCGAGCCCGCTAGCTTAAAACAAAATAGCTCATTAGCTATTTATCTGCCAGTGAAAGTCCCGTGAAAATGAATTCAAGCATTTCGGATATTCCACTGCGGCCGAAAAAAACCTAAATTCCTTTTTTGAGGTCTGAAATCTACCAGTGAATATCCCGTGAAAATCGCTCCAACCGTTTTGGAAATAGCAATGCGGACGAAGCCGCGAACAAATAATGTAGAATATGTCAACCGCTATAATTTCGGCTATTTGGCAGTAAAATGTAAAATTCCCGTTAAAATAGGTCCAGCCGTTTTGGAGATTACCCGGAACAAACAAACAAACTGACGAAATATAAAAATATAGACAAAGTATAAAAAAAAATTTTTTTTGGTCATTTGTAGCCATATCCATTCAACAAAAAGTTGTTATTTTAATTGTACATACACAAACTTTATTTTTATAATACGTAATAGAGAACAAATAAAAAATTGGAAATAAAAGTAGTATAAACTCTTTGAATAGGAAAACAAAATAAACTTTGAAAATGTTTGCGATAGAAACTTACCACGTTACCATGACAACGTATATAACACTAACGAAATCTCTCAAAAGGAAAAAAGTGCCCGATTTTGAAATATTCTTCATTGGTTCTCCGCTCCTATTGGTCTTAGCGTAATGATTATATAGCCTTCCTCGATAAATGAGCTATCTAACACTAAACAGATCAGACCAGTAGTTCCTGAGATTAGCGCGTTCAACCAAACAAACAAACAAACAAATTCTTCAGCTTTATATATTAGTATAGATTTTAACTTTCAGTATATTTATGTAACTCTCACGGAATACGGGACTCACACCGAGTGTTGTGGACAGCGAGCCATGTGTAGATCTTTTAGTGGAATTTGGTAGTTGTGAGATTGGAATTATAAGAAATCATATGGTACTAGATATAAAATCTTTACGTAAAAGAATGTTGGCGTCGCTAGGAACGGATGAGGCAAAATATTTAAATTTAAATGTTATATATTATACTAGCGGGCCCGGCAGACGTTGTCCCGCTCTGATTATAAAAAAATCTTGACAAATTACATACCAAAACGTTCCTCATGAATCACTTTATCCACTTGTAAAACCGAATGAAAATCCGTTCAGTAGTTTTTTAAGTTTATAGCAAACAGACAGACAGGCAGACGCGGTAGGTGACTTTGTTTCATACTATGTAATGATTTTAAATACATTAATTAATTAACAAACAAAAATAGAACAATACATAAAGAAAAATATAATAATTAAAATTAAAAGTCGAGGCAGTCATAAATTGACGAAAGAAAAAACTCAAAACAATAAAATAAATGTGTTCTCTTTTGAATTTTCATATAAATTAGGTATACTTAGTGTGAATGACAAAATTTAAATTGCAGAATTTCTTTATTGTAATTATTTACATGAAGTTTGGTTTTGATATATATTGGCACTCGGAGCAATAGTTATATACATTTTTATAAAGTCTATTAATCAATCAAGCGTATGATTAGCAGTGAAAAATCAATATTACATCTACACCGGCCCCTATACTACGCGTCGCTAGTATGACGCAAGCCGCGCAAGCGCAATACCGCCGGTCATGCTTACGTAGGTAGTCAGACCGCGAAATTACAAATTTATCTCCTGCCAAAAGTACCGCTCAACGCGCCTAAAAAGTATTCTCTTCAAAAATTGATCATTATATTTCATTTTTAGTTAACTTAAATACACAAATAAACTACCATTGGAGATTTTTTTTAATTTAATTTATCCGAAATCAAGTATAGTCTGTCATATCGAGGTTAATCACCAATACAACTCAACGAAACGAGTATTTCAGCTGAAGCTATCCGTCATGTATATTTCCACGAAATTTGTCGTTACAAAGTAACCGCTGAACGACACAGTTGATGCAGCGCGCTCTCAGTTACCGAGTTAATGAATATAAAGTAGGACACCCTGTAATATCGTAGATCTAGTTTACAATGTATCACGTCACTAAGTTTTATTTATTTTATTTTTAGCATCCAAACTTCTAGTAGATTATTACTGTCATTGTCGAGTAGATAATGATATTATAAGTTTCTTACGATCATTTCTATTAACTAACTAGACGGTGGCCGTATTGTTAGAACTTTCTAGGGAGTTTTTGTGACAAGTCGGAATCCATGCTCCGTGCTATTATTTCTCACCTACTTCGCTTGTGCACCATAACAAAATTATAGTACGTAAAACACCACCAATATTACAAAATATCAAGACACATAACACAAGATTATAAATAAAATATAATACTAATATTAAAGCTGAAGAGTTTGTTTGCTTGAACGCGCTAATCTCAGGAACTACTGGTCTGATCTGTTTAGTGTTAGATAGCTCATTTATCGAGGAAGGCTATATAATCATAACGTTAAGACCAATAGGAGCGGAGCATCAATGAAGAATATTTCAAAATCGTTTTTTGAAGTTATACTTCTTTAGGCGCGTTATGAAAAAATGATGAGAGTGAAATTTTAAGATGCGCGCGCATCTGTGACACAAAGTTAACAGTATGAAGCTGTCTGCAAACCGGCACTCTGAAGTTAGCTATAGTCAACATTTTGTTTCTTTGTATTTCTTTGTATTAAAACTTTCAATGTATTAAACACCTTTTTTCTATTGTTAGTGTCGTTTTTTCTACAAACGTAGAATAAGGCGAAAGATAAAATTTTTGAAAAGATTTTTATCTTGTTACGCCAAAGAAGTATAACTTCTAACGCGTGTACATAAGTACACAACACACTTTTTTTTTCATTCTGAAAGCTTCCGCTGTGTTAGCGTTAGCCCGAAATAATTATTTCATGCGGACGAAGTCGCCGACAACGCTAGTAAAATATAAAAACCACTCCATCACATTACAAGATCTTGTAAAAACTCAAATTATACACAGTAAAGTATTTTTCGGCATTTTAAGATTGACTCTTCATTAAAGTAAATAAGATTAGTAAATCTCGTTACTCAAACAACTGGTTTGTTGATGCGCGTAATTTTATATCTCAGATATCTTCTAACATATTAAGTACAATAATATGGGAGTCAAAGGCAATTATATTCCTCATTAAGTACCCAACGTAATTACAATATTTCAGTAGATGAGAATTAATATTACATAGATCAAAATAGCTTATTAAAAAATCATTATTTTATAGGAGTCGCTTAAAAGATAGACATAGGATATCGCAGATTTTCCAGTAGATCTTTTTTAAAACATAGTACGTTATTTTGGTGTATCTGATAACTTTTAGCCAGCGTTGCAATGTAAGCATACATACATACACATCGACTTGTGTCTATTTTCTATAGGAAACGTATTTTATATACATATTTATCATTCGCAAATATCCTAATTACAGTTATATAGTTTTACATTACTATCTCATGACATTCAGCAATTTGTAAATAAGGCTTGTGCGACACGTGTCCTCATGTCACGTGACATGCTCGCTTCTCTGTTATTATTTTATAGTAGACACTATATGTATATCCATTATTGATGACACCAAACCTGAAAATGCACTCACCTTTAATATGATTTCTACCAGAAAATATATTCACCAGAACATCTCAAATAAATAGAAAAATATATACAGTAATGTAATTTTATAAGTCTAGAGAATGAACATCTTAGAAATAGGGATTCAGCCAGAGACAATAAGCTAGAAGCAACGGAGCCTTATTACAAAAATGTGAATGTATTAAATGAAACATGATTATGGTGAAAGGAAAGCATGGGAGCGACCAGTTCACTCACGAGTTCGTTGCCATTTCTAACAAATAATATTATAGTCTGGATAATATAGCTTATGTAAGTCAGTAAATTTAGTTGTCTCTGTTCAGTAATCTGTGCATTAAGCCACGGCCGTAGCTAGGTGGGGCATGTGGAGCGCAAAATGTCACCAAAATTGGTCCAGCCGTTTAGGAGGAGTTCAGGGACATACACACGTACAGAAGAAGTTTATATATAAAGATATAGACTAGAGAGCAAGATTATAAGGTTGGGCCGGTATACACATTAATAATCATCCACTGAATTATAGAAAAAAGATAATAAAAAATTAAGATTTATGTTTTATACATATAACTGTAAAACTGAGTAGCATGTTCGTAAAAATATGTTGTGTTATGTTTTGTATAATGAAAAGATAAACCAGATCGAGTTTGTTGCCGGTTCTTCTCGGTGTCTGAGTTGTTTTTCGAACTTGTGGTAGTTTTGCCGTTTATGAATGCTTTCTCAGGGCCTAAATTGTATAAGACTTAAGTACGAGAGAAAAGTAAATCAGTAAATGTACTTAATATATTCCGATGATTTTATTAATCACTGTTTTTTATTACATTAGGTTCCACGCGGATGGAGTCGCGGACACAGATAGTAACAAATAAGAAATGAAAGGCTATCTAAGACACTATTCAAAACTCTGCACTTAAAATTCTTCTGTTAATATACCCCAGAAGCAACCGAACCACCTTACCAAATTGCAATCCGCACCGATCGCAGTCTAATTGTTTTAAGCAAAAATTTAAGATAAACGACACAAACTATTTCCACAGACTACGGCCTAACGGTGAAGTTAATCTAATAAATCTCCAGAGAACATAAGCATTTAGTGGCGCACTAAAAACATTACCATAACGCCCTCGCTTTGGAACAGGAATAACTTTAAATGTATTTTTTATTATACCCAAGTTTTGGGTCCACTAAATTTATTGCAGCCGTGGGTGACACAACATCCTTTGTGATACGTGATTTGGCTGCGTGATTGTAGAAGGAAATAAAAATATATGAGCTAAGTATAAATATTGAAAACGTTATATCACAGCGGTCTCTTTGAGATATTGGAAATACATGTGTTTAGTTCGTACGTTTCTCAAACTTTTTAGGTGGTCCAAGTCACTTAATTCTTATTTACTTAAAAGCTAAATTTTGCGACTACAATACGAGTTAATTTGAACTTTTTTGATAGGGGAAAAACTTATGGGTTCGCGTCACCAATGACCTCGACATGCTACATCATATGTTTGATTAATTAATAAATTATATAAAAATGTTTATAATTATCGCTTCTGAGTGCCAATAGATATAAAAACTAGAATAAATTTAATAATTCCAAATAAAAATTATGAAATATATCATGTGTTGCGACATGTAGGCGACACGGAGACGACACAGAGACGACATGGAGGCGACACAGAGGCGAGACGGGCGTGATACGGTAGTGACACGCAGGCGACATGGAGGCAACACGTAGGCAATACGTAGGCAACACGTATTCGATACGAAGATGTCACGTGGACGACGCGGAGACAACACGTAGGCCATACAGAGGCAACATGAAGGCGATAAAAATTTTATTCCCGAGGAATAGATCAAATCTACATTAAAGCAAGTGAAGCAAATAATATAAAAATGAGAAAGTTTGTTAGGATGAACGGGTTTTTGTTGCTTTTTCAAGTAAAAATTACTGAAGGGATATTGATAAAATTTGACATTAGTATACTGACATAGTATGTGTTATTATGATATTTTGTGGTTATAATTTATAAAGATACTGTTTAAATTCATCAAAATATAGGGATAAATGTCATTTAAGTTGGAAAATATTCGCTCCATTCGAGGGCAATCTCGACGTGCATTGCGTAATAAGTCAGAATTAAAGTAAGGTAGTGTAAAGTTATCATTTATGTAAATAACAGACGGAGGCGAAGTAACGGTCGGCTACTTAGGTATATAAAAGGTATAGTCCTCCAACACCGTTTTTAAAGTGTTTTGTCATGGAGACAATTTCTGTACTCTCCATTTTATTTTAACTCGCCACTAGGTGCTAGCTTATATTATATTACTACCCAGTCTTATTTTGTAATTTAATAAGAAAGAGATCGTAAGCAGAGTAGTTCATTGCTTATAAACTTTTGCACACACATTTATAAATCGTAAAGTAATAATTGGCTATCCAGAATAGATAAATAGAACGCTGTTTTATTATTTTTAAAACCTATATAGTATAAAAATAATCAAGTATGTTAGAACTATATTTTAATGGGTTTTCTTTAAGTCGTTTGGATTACCATAGATACGAACGGAGTGATTAATTATTATAAATTGAATATCTGAGAGCGTTGCCTTAAAAATAATCACATCTCACGTAAACTTTGATAAAGCATTATCCTGATACGAAAATTTAATTTAATCGTTAGGGACTTTTTCGAATTGCGTTAAAGTTCGAGTTAATGGAAAGTAATACTGTTTGTCTATTGGTTTGTTGTTTTCACGACTAAGCACTTAAACCGATTTCGGTGAAATTCAGCATAGGCCAACAATGATATTATAAGTAAAAATCAGTAGATACGTCATAAGCCTTGTATATACTTGGCTAACTAGCTTATTTTTAACGGCTGCCCCGTCAATCCGCCCGTATCTAAGCAACATATAACTATTTATTTTTCACCACCGATATTGAGAATATGCCATCTTACTTCCACGTTTTAACTAATACAGTGTAGCGTTACAATATTACATTACGTATGTGTGCGTTATCGTGCCATTTCTTTTGTCAAAATATCATGTAAGTAACGTATCTACAGTTTTTTGTTATAATTATCACTGGGTGAAATTCGACATAGGCATGATGTGGCCCCTGGAGAATAATATGTGTTTTTCTTTTTTTTTAATTATATTTTTGACAACCAATCTCCCAAGTTATTACTTCCATTGTCGAGTAGATAGTAATATTGCGATCATTTCAATATTCTGTCAAGATGGTAACCCCTCATTAGACCTTCCCAGGGAGTTTTTGTGGCATCTCAGAATTCATGCTCCATAGTACTACTCCCCATCCACTTCACTTGTTCACAATAACCAAACTATATTACGTAAAATACCACCAATAATATAAAATGTAGACTCGAATACACACAAGATTATGAATGAAATATAAAATCCACTACATGACATTCTAAAATCGCACCTAAAACCCCAAGTATCACTTAGTAGTATTACATTTCCAGTACCTTTTTTTTTTATACATGGGGAGATCCCTAACAGATACCCATCCCGTGGGGCAGCTGATGATGGGTTATGTCCGATTTGCACGGACTAAAACCCCATGGTGCCTTCATATACCTTTTTGGGTGGGGGAGCAGGGACTGCCGGCTGGCACTGCGTCTGCTCCCCCGATAGGTGTAAGTCCTTCAAGAGGCCCTGGCTGCGGTCTGAGGGGTCAAAGATGGTAGACCCCTCAAAGGGGGAGTGAGTGTTAGACCCCCCCTGACGAACTGTGGGAGTCGCATCGGCACAATGCGCCTCCACCACATGGGCCTGTGCAGTTTAAACTGCCAGGGCGACGGACATGCCCGTGTCCATCGCCCCCAGGCCCCATCTACGGCGACTGGAGGTCATCACCTACCCATCGCCGCCGTGTGGTTCGTCGACCGCGGGAGGGGAGTCTAGTGGTCCACTTGTTCTCCTTCTCCACCGCCTCCTTTGCAAGCATGACTATCTCGCAATAGCAGGCGACGAAGAGCCACCCGGCCTCGCTCTCGACCATCTTATTTACGACGAGCGAGCGAGAGATCTGGGCCGATGGCCACGACCAGCTCGTAGCGTGGCACATCCCAGGCGGTACATTCACTCATCGTGTGCTGCGCGGAATCATCCACGCAGCCACAGTGATGGCACCCTGGAGTTGGCTCCCGGCCAATGCGACACAGGTAGCGCCCGAAGCAGCCATGCCCCGAAAGCACCTGTGTCAGCCGGAAGCTCAGGGTGCCATGCCGCCTGGTGAGCCATTCGACCATGACTGGTCGAATAGCCTCGATGGTTACCACGCCCCAGCTAGGTCGCTCAAGTCGTCGAGACGACTCTTCCACCACTAGGACCTGGTGGAGTTGGGACCTTAGCATCCCGATTTCTCGAGGTGTTAGACGTTGACCCCTCTCCAGCGCCTCCACGCGTCGATGATACAAAGACGTGTGGACTCTCGCTTCCAGGTCCCAGGGTGAGGATCCGGCAAGTAGGGAGGCCGCCTCGAAGGAGATCGTACGGTACCCGCGTATGGCTCTGACGGCCATCGCCCGCTGCGGTCTCCGCAGGCGAGCGATGTTATAGGCCGTCAGTTACCTTTCCAGTACCTAGTATATTCTTGTAGGTTCATTGACTGACAGCTTTTTTTATTATACATGACTTGTATATACTCATAGTTATATCTTATTTTAAACTAATATAAAAATTCTAGTGTAATCCGACAAAATACGCTAACGTTAAGTCTACTATCAACACAAACCACCAGCTATAGATTACAATCAAGATAGCTCGTTGGCTGTACTAGTAAAGTGTCAAATTATACAAAGTAGTAAGAACAAATTTTTCCAGTGTTAGAGACCCTTAATTCCTACCGATTTATATGTAAAAATCCTGTCTTTGCTAATACTACAGAGTTCGAAAGATTGTTTGTTTAGCGAGGCTAATATTTGAAACTATCCGTCAGATTTGAAAATGTTTTATGCGTTATAGGTTTTAGCGATTTATCATGATCTTATGTCCTGTACATTAATTAACTATTATTAATTGACATATATAATTTAACTAGCTGTTCCCGCGACTTCGTCCACGTGGAATAGTTACTTTGGGCTAACACTAACACGCAGCGAACCCTCTCAAAAGGAAAAGAAACCCTGATTTTGAAGCATTTTTTCCTATGGTTTTCCTTAATAAATGAGTTATCTAACATTAAAAGAAATTTTCAAGTCGGACCAGTAGTTCCTGAGATTACCGCGTTCAACCAAACAAACAAACAAACCCTCCAGCTTTATAATATTAGTATAGATTTACGAGATAGCTTCACTAAACAATAGCTTCTAAAGATACCGCTATTGGAAAAATCCCATCGAAAAAAAATCATTCTTATTTAGAGCTAACAACCAAATTAACAGCGTTTCGAAAATCTTTAATATCGAACTCATTTACACGGGGTCTCTCAAACTCAAGAAAGTTATCATAAGTATTTTTTTAAATAATTATACCAACTTATTTCACGTAATTACTATATATAACTTTATATCTGTGTGAACTTTTAAATGGCATCAATCTAAATAATTCAGGCTTGGCTTAAAAATATAAAAAAGACACATTGTTATGAGTTTTCCTTTCTGTCGGCAATCCTTACTGCCTCGACTTTTTTTTTGTAACTAAACAGGCTTGAAACTGTCGCACAGCTGTCCTAATAGGTTTATAGATACTTGTTATTCCAATTAAGTTAAAGTTATTCCACTTAGGTAGTAAGTAACGGGATCTGCAAAGAAGACCTCCGAATTCATTTTGAAGTAACGCCGGCTGAACAATAAATATAAGGGAGAAAAATTCAATTTATGCCCGGAGATAAAGTTCGCACGTAAAAATCGTAATGTGCCCAAAGCACGGAGTACATTTACTGGCGGGTGACCCGTTAGTGCTTTTACGAGCGAATCTAAACCGCGGCATCTGTCTTGTAAACAATTTATTCAAATTGACCAGATTTATTGGAAACAGTTTTAAGGCCTCCGTTAACCTGGCGTTCAGGTGAGATTTATTTGCTTCATCGGATTCATTTGTTTCTTCTTTTATCGTGGCTTTCAAGTGACTGCACTATACCTGGTTGTAAAGAGATTGTATCCCAAAAAAAATGGCATCTACTAAGGGATCAATCTAAAGGACATCGTCAGTTACCGCTGTCATGCCGAGCTGCAAGTGTTTTGTCAAGAAATGTCACAAGCCAAAAGAGATTCCCCATAATGAGTATATCACTTAACGTATGTTGGCTGCTATCTGGTTGAAACAAATGTTTTTCAGTCTCTCATACTATGCGGCATGACACTCAGGCAATGTAATCCTCGTGGATTCCCGCCCTCCAAACAATACTAGGCTTTAGAATAAAAAGTTGTTAAGGAATTTTCTAGACCTGCCTTGGTAAGCTATCACAATTGAATTGTAATTTTGTGCCAAGCAAGTGATTGTAGTTGAGTAGTTTAACCGCTGGAATATACATTCCAATATCAGCAATGATGAACCCCAGTATGTACTAATGATTTTTTTACGGTAAAGGAAATCAATGATTATGCCCTTACCAACCTACCTTCGGAGGCCATTGGTGCCGTAGTGGGATCTATTATTATTATTGTTTAAAGGCATGTTATAACAATAGCACATCCAGAGTCCTTTCTAGATATAGTGTGTCATCAACTTCTCTTAAATAATCACATGATTACATCGTTAATTGACACAAAGATTGTTTGTGGTAAAAAGATCGCTTAACTATATTGATATATTTGTAATTATGTCTGGAATACTGTAATATATATCTAGTTTAAAAGAATGTCATCAAGAGTATGACAATAATTAAATCTTTGTATGGGTATACATATATGTCACTATGTCCGTCTGTTTAGATATTTAAATTTAACTCAAAAACAAATTGACCCATTTAAATGAAATTTTGTACACGGAAAGTATTCCAAAATTAATAAACGAATTATTGGTAATTCTTGTAGGATATACACGAAAATAATTACTATACACTTTCTCAGACGATTTTCTTGAAATTATGTACAACGGTAAGTGTATTTTACTGACTCTTAATAAATGTTAACTTTATTAAAAATACAAACTATAAAAAAATGAATTGAAATACAAAAATAATAATGGTTAAAAATTGCAAGCGGAACCACGGGCATGACTAGTACATTGATAAAAAGGTAATATAGAAAAAGTATACGAGCGGTATAAGCATCTTACGAACCATATTATCTCGTTTGCTATTCAGAAGGGAACTTGCCTATTACTGAAACTCACTTGGGCTAGTAAAAATATATTCGATACGACTTTACTCCCCAAACTGTCTCCAAGATAATATTTTTAAAAGGATTAACTTCATAACACGTTCTCTTATTGTACATTGATTCAATCATTGCATTGATTCAATCATTGCAATACATTTCTTAAGGCTAATCTTAAACTGGTTGACTTAGAAGCTTGAAATTTTCAAAGGAGTCCATTCTATAACGTAGTTGACACTGTCGAAGGATTTTTTGAAATGTATGACTTAACACACTCACCTTGTTTCTGGTGACATGTAATAATAAACAGCAGTCCTTTGTGTTCCAAACTGCTGGTAAGAAACAAAGACAAGGCCTACAAGGCAATAATGAGACCAGTTTTACTCTACGGTAGCAAAATATATTACTAGTGTTATTATAATTGTACGTAGGTTCGAATCCTAACAACTGAGTTGCTAGTTCGTTGAAGGAAAGCATAGTAATGAAACTAAAGCATCGTGTAGGCTACCACTCTAGTTGAAAATCTTTCGCTAAGCATCTATTAGTGAGTGGAGCAGCTGCACTTGGAAGCCAGCCTTCTATAGTTTTAGTGTGTTTACCATCTTAAGCCACTTCGTTATTTAACCTCAGATGAGAGTGTAATAAAACCCTAAAACTTATAAAGTATTAGAGACAACCGCCTGTGAACTGGATACATGATTTTTGTATTCCTTTCTTTATACAAGCCTGCAGTGATTGGTACAATGAAAGTAAAATTAAGGAAGTTAATTAACGAACAGCCTCTACATACGATTTAATTAACGATAGCCCGATGACATAGATAAGGTATTTTTACAAAGCCCCTTTCAAGTTCCACAGAGCTTTGACCATGTTAATTAATTCCCCTCGGGTTTATGAGTCGCCGGAAAATTTATCATAGTGACAAAGTTTTTTCGATGGTAATTCGTTTTTATGAAATTCAGCTATTGTAATATTCAGGAGCTCGGATGATGAACATTTTACACTGTATTTGTTAATTCTAGCCAATAAATATAAATGAAATTGTTGTGTGAACAAACGTTTCAAACCAATGCCTAGAGCGGTTGGTTCGATTTTTATATGAAAGAAATATTGTTTGAAAGATAATATATTTATTGTAGCAAATACATGGACAATATAATAGTGACAAAATAGAGTTATAAAGATATGTATAACATAAAATAAATAAAAGAAATTAAACGTTACAAGATATTAAAATTATGCTATGGTATTGCTACAATGGCACACAATTCAGCAAGAACTGGCTACCGCATTTAGAAATGACCATAGCTCTGATTATCAATTGTGGCCAAGTGAGTTTAAACTCTATAATAATAAGGTACATATGTTGTTGGAAGTTAAGTAGTAACAATAAATGTAAATAGTAGTAAATTAAAAACGGTAATGGAGCTGTACGAGTTAGATAGAAATCTCAAAAAATGCAACAGAAAAACAACGCATAACCAATTCAGACATAACAAATAGTTTCCATGAAATTATAGTACCACGTTTAAGAAAACGTAGTCGCGAGTACCTTCTAATAAGATTTTATAAAAATGAATGTCCAAATGATCATGCCTTAATTTTAAGACAATTTATATACGGAAAGTTGCATATCATTTTTCAATTGATAGGACGTGAGAATTGTCATTAGTACTTTTAAAAATCTATTACTATAATAAAAACGTTGACCTATCGCATCTGTACATTGAATGTATTTCTCTAAAATTGATTATGTCTCATATACAGAGATAACAAGATATAATAATATATTTCATTAAAGTTGAGTGACGTAAAATAATCGTTTCAAAATTTCCCGAGTTTACTCACTTACGGAGATCAGAGACTACATTTCAAGATTTTAAAAAGGTTACATTTTTTGGCCATGGACCTTAGTGTCACTTGATTTTTGCATTGCAAGCTGTAAATTACCTACTTCAATGATAGGAAGACTTTGTTAATATCACTCATCTGATGTATGATTCAAATGTTTTACATAAGTAAGCGTACAAGGTCACGGGCATAGCTTGTCACAAATAAAATAATTTAAAAATAATAGATGTTTATTTATTATCATGACTTTTATGTAGTGGAAGATGTCATTTTAAGACATATAAATAACTATGTTATACCACTAACTAATGCTGAAAAACATCTTAACATTTGAGTAAAAAGAAATTGAAGATAAAATATTTACTACATAATAAGAGCAAACCGTTCAACCATATTACTTAGAGGAACTCTCCAAGAAAACTCTCAGTTACATAGATTCACTCAAGTTTTTTCATCAGAGAAGATTAATACACGCTGCCCTTCCCCCGCAGATGAGATTACAAACATTATTCATTCAAGACCTCATAATAAAGTGCCGGGAATCCTTCAAAAGTTTTCATTAAGGCACCCTCAATAAGGAAACTGTTTGGCGACAAGTTTTTATTAATGTAATGACTCCGACTCCACAGTTCACTGTTCAATTACATATCAGTAATACAGACGTCTTTAAATTGCTTCAAGTTTAAAAGAGTTTGGAAATAAGTCGTATGAAAGTCGGATAAAAAATTTATTCAGCGTGTTAAAGTAAACCGTACCCACTAAAACTGTAGTAGAGCCAGCAAAGGTTCAAATGGCAGCCATACATTTCTCGTGTAAGGCAACAGTCCTCACGCTGCCTTTTGCCACTCCGAATGGTATGCTTGGTATACACGAGGCGTTCCAACTCAGTATTCAGAAGTAATAACCTACTATTATTACCAAGGACAGGAGTCTTTTAAGATTGGTCGCGCAAAGTCATAAATTGCCTTGAGCATTCAATGTCGGCCTCTTTAGAATGTGTTTTAGAATTTACTTTAGTGTTGACGTAAGAACGGAAGCTTTCACTCGCCTTGTCTCTACCTCTGTCGCTCCCTTTGATGTCATAGAGGGAGCTGGCTCTAAGTGCAGCTGACGGAATACACCAATAGGTACCCTTGGTTACTGATTTTGAACTCGAGGGCGGTAGCTAGCCAGGCGAAATTAGAAAAGTCCTACCATGCCATAGCATCACGATGTTTTGTTTACAGATCTTAATCATTTCGCTCAGATATTATTATTTAAAGATAGCTTCCTACCAATATTCTCTATTAAAATTATTCTTTAGTTTAGTAAGCCCGTTTACATGACTTGAACCAACTTTACACACTTCCTATATATCTACTGTGTCTATTCAAGTTTTAATTAGTACTACTAGTGAACTCAGCCGTGGTTATCTAATCTGTATTAATAAATCTCTAGATTTGTATGTACATTTGTTCCTTTTTTTTTTCAAATTTTGTTATAGGTGTCCATTAAAAAGGCGTTATATGAATATGATGTTAAAGAAAATGTTGCCTATTTGTATGTTCAGCTTTAACTCAAAAACGGTTTGATTAATTTTACACACGCGAATTAGGTATATATGTAAGAATGTTAGGGAAAATGGAACATAAGATATGAGCGGATGTTGCAATAATCTCTGGTAGGACCATTTACGATATGGCGAATGTACTGTGCTGATTACAGATAAGGCGAGATATATTTAAAAATTAATAATAGGGTGTTGTCATTGAAATATCAAAATCCAAAACACACAGTCTCGAATAAAAGTAGCGCTCAAAACGGCCGCAAAAACTCCCCAACGTAGTTATAGTTATACGATAAACTTATGATTTCTCGAATTCAACCTTAACTCTATGATTTAAAGTTGTTTTTACAAGGACGCAAGCTACGCGAGACTATTTGAAATGACTGCATAATGCACTCATTTTTGTGTGCCAGCTGTGAGACGTTAATTGTGCATCTTGGGTTTTTGTACAACAATGAGTGGTGTAGACTTTGTGCTTAAAATAAAGTGTGAAAATACTTGTCAGGGTTTGATTGGATCCCACATAAATATAATTTCAAAATTTATAGGCTATAAAAATTATGAATCACTAGATATACAATTTGCATTTTAATAAAAGCATTACAAAAGAATAAATTTAATTATTTCTCAACCGATTTTGATTCCATTTTGTACACGGGAAATATGGAACGTTAAGAACTTAATAAACAATATACCATATAAATCAAAATATTATTAGAACTTAACCAATTTTAAAAAGATGTCGTACTCGAGAAGTACGTTTATTCCAAATTTATTCCTAAAGACTACGAGATAAAGCTGGACAGGTATTACGACCTTGTAAACGAATTGTCAAAAAACGATTATACAGTTAATCTATATGCCGTAGAAGTGGGAGCGAGAGGTATACTAGCAAAATCTGTCTATAGCCTGCTGAAAGACCTCGATTTTTCCAGAACTGCAGCGAGTTCTATATAGAATGAGCCTCTAAAGCCGTATTAGCAGCTTCATACCAGATTTGGATAGGCAGGGAGAGAAGCCCGAGTAGTCAAGGTGAGTGTTAATGTACATTGAAAAGGGGCCCCTTAAACCTACACCCGTGTCACAAGTCTAGGGAACTATTCGGAGTTTCTCTCGCTGCCACGCGATAGACCCAGCACCCGCACGGTGAATCCATAGTATGCTAAGAAGTACGTCTCAATAATTGTTAATAATTCCTCTAGAAGTCTTACGACTTACGAAAAGGTGAAGGTGTATTACATCTCAACCAAATTTAATTATATTTTCAAAGTATACTCGAAATATTATAACTAATAATGTATAATAACGCATAGAAAATAATTAATGAATAGACCTCTGCAATACCGCAGTTAGCTGTTAGCATTTTTATATTACCTTTTTTTATATATCACAGGAGGCAAACGAACAGGCGGGTCACCTGATGTTAAGTGATCACCGCCGTCCATAGACACTAGCTACACCAGGGGAGTAGCAAATGCGTTGCCAGCCTGTGTTTGGGGGGAGGGAGACAGGGTAGAGAAGAATAAGAGAATGGGAGGGGTGCCTCCGGCGCTCTCACTGACCGAACGAAACGCAACAATGGAAGCACTATTACTTCACGTCGGTTTTCTGTGAGAGGGTGGTACTACGCCGAGCGAGCCGACCCATTCATGCTGAAACCAGTAATAGTTTCGGCATGCCTCTACCACATACAAAACCTCTTTGACGTCAAACAAGATTTAAATTTTGACCTTCTTATTATTTGTTACCGCTATTTTGATTTGTCTTCCACCTTACTTAATATGAATACATAATTTTATGTACGACACATTTTCAAGGATATGAAATCATATAACTGATAAATTGTCTAACAAAGGAATCCAGCTAACATCAAATAAATCTATGTTTATTTATTAACACTCATCATTATTAAAAAACTATATATGTTGTGTACTGATCATCAATTTTAAATACATATTGTCAGAGAAAACACATAAGGAACCTTTTATCCAGAAAATGCCATTTCTATCCGAGATATAGCTCTAATTTACACTAGCGCGAGTGAAGCCGCGAGTAAAAGCTAGTAAATAATATTTTAAGAGTAAAAATATTATTTTAATTGAATTTGAATTCTGAACATTTTGCCACTATCCCATCTGATTTCAAATAACAATAAAGCTGAGAGGTGGTGACACGTTAAACAAAACGAGAACTTGTGCTCAAGTAAAGCTGGCGGAACATATTTATAATTGCTCGAAAATAGCTTAAGAGTGATAAGTAAACAAGCCTAAATTATAAAAAACTCTATCATCATAGCCTTATTATAATCAATTTACTTCATAAATAGAAGATAGTTGAAGCTCTAAGGTAATCTAAAAAAAATCTATCGATGCAGTGTCAGAAATTACTGCTAATGAGTCATCGCTGCTTTAAAGTTTGTGATAAAATATCAATTAAGACGTTAATTGCCAAGAAATTTACATATCTTATGAGACAAATGCAGTACTCTAACTGTAAATGATATGAAAACATAAATTATGAGCGTTGATAGACTGTGCCAAGAAAAGACAGTCGCTGATGAATAGTATAAACTTTTAGCTGTCAAAATGTAGTAGTAGTGTGTAGTTTTTGGTGCAGAAATTTAATAGAAACTTGTTTGGATAATGCTAGCATTTTATAAGACCTATTATCAGGCTATTACAGCGGCGGCCTTGATTTTAACCAAAAAATAATAGAGTACATATTCGACTAAACAGAAATACTTCAAAAAAGGATATCACAAGCACCGTATTATACGAAAAATCCAATTCGAACAGCTCAATGCTCATCGAAAAAATTGCTTTTAACCTATTATTGTCTTCTCAATCTATAGAATAGGGACAATTTACTCAAGCGTATGCTAACGAAGACAGTGTTTGGGCGTGAAACCGCTCCTAAAAGGGCTGGGAAGAACACTGGGGCATCCGGTATCGGTAGTCCTTGAATTATTCAACAGATGTAATGCATAGGGTAAATGTAAGTTCATGAGCGGAGCGATTGTGTTCTCTTGAATTGATGAATTTAGCACATAATATATCTAGAACCTGTATAAGGTTGGACTGCGGGACAACACTGCTATTTTTGTTTCTGTCGCAAAACAGAAGCGTTCACACTGTTGTGTTTTATGGTTGACTATACGTACTGACGCAATACAGATTCCAAACACGGTTCTAAGACAATCTCAGCCTGTTATATTTGGTGTTATGACTGACGTCTCTTTGCCATTTGGTATACTTAACCATAGATTAAATTAACATTCAAAATCAGGTGGACTACATTCCTATTTACTGTTTTATTAACCAAATAAAAAAAAATTCTTCATGTTACATAGTTGATGAAGTCTATCAAGACTACAATCCTTATTTAGATTAATCGTAAGTATTTGTAGGTTATACCCCTGCGAACTTATTTACTAATAGACTTTTATGAATTAGTACCTAAACCAATTTCACAAAATATGATACCCTTTGATAGGAAGATTAGGAAGGATATGATAGCACTAAGCACTCGCTAATTCATGGCAACGTATCTTTCAGGAAAACCTTATTCATTGTCGTTTAGTGAAGTGCAAAATCTTTATATGTTTTGCATTATTATCTGTTCATATCATATTCATATAGTTGGTCGTTTGGGCAATACTTATCTAATTTGTTGACCCTATTCTATACTTGGTTCTCGTTTCAAACATTTATTTTACAAATATGTCATCGTCCGTTTTAATATATAATGTCAAATATACAAGCTAAAAGTTGATTTACCGTTTCTAGCATTTAAATCGCCCACAGCGCTACCTATCGAGCCCTGCTTTTGTGGTTATTTAAAGAATTATCTCAATAAAGCATATATATTGTGTAAATATAACCTTATTCGATAACACAATCACCACAGATAAGCCAACGTTTATGCACGTAAAGATTTATTTGAAATAATTAATATACTATATTAGAATACCAACTGTTATAGGCGACTTAGATCACGTGGAAATTGTTCATTTATACCATTTTTTTTTATATTTATATCAATTTATACCACGATTTTACATAATATTATGTACGTATATTTATACACATAAATAAAATTGAATTTTTGATCAAAATAATAGCTTTTTACTAAACGGATATAAGAGGAGATATATTTATAACAAAAAAAAAAAAAAAACTCGGTCCAACCGTTTCTGATTACCCGAACAAACAGACAAAACGACAGCCGGTAATAACTTTTTTAGTCATATAATGAATGATTTGTTGAGTTGAGTAATAGTAAGCAAAAAATCGGGTCTTAATTCTTCTTTTTTTATTCACAAATCTTATAATTGAACGACAACTCATATGTAAAAACTTCATAAAATTGTTTAGACTACAGAGCATGCCAAAGAAATGGACAATTGAAAAGACAATAAATAACCTACGCAGTCGGGTAAAAACAATATACGAACAGAAAGTCGGACACCAAAATTTAATTTTCTCAAATCGCTCTCTCTTATGTTATTTGTGCGTACCCGACAACTGCTTCAGTCAAGATGTCCACAAGTTCAAAATCCCTTTTCTATATCGTAGTTTAAGAACAACGTCCGTATCGAATTCTCTTGTGCGTAAACTCCAATTGTTATTTCTTTACTTTTGAGTAAATATTTAAATGGCTGCTCTTCGTTATTAAATTTGAAGAGGTTATTTACACAAACTGTGTAAAGTAAACAAAGATATACAAAATTATGAACCAACCTTTATAATGTTTCTTATAAATACAATGGAATCTACCTTAAAGTTACGTAAATAATTGTGGGCAAATACTAAATCACGGGTATAAGAGTTCTGTACACTGCAGTATCTAACTGTAGTCGGTTACTGAAATCGAGACTATAGACTTTGAACACAGCGACTCTACCGACTCCGATAGAATTTTCAAGTGATTTTTAGGGATTTTCTCCACCATACCAGCAAATAATGAAAAGCAAATATTGACTTCTAGTCGGCAAATTCAGTTAATGTGTCAACCATAACCAAGTTTTAGCAAATCAACGTCAGTGCCATCTCTGTACTCGTTATAGCAAAATCTTCTGCGGATAAGTCTAGTTGTACAAAAATGAGTGCATTATGGTTTACATTTTATTGCAACCGCTATTTCGGTATCTGTTATTAATTTGATTTTGCAAAAACGTACTTAAGGGGTACTATGTAATCTATCTGATTTCATTTCACAATTTTTCGTATCTATTTATTTGTTTAGCAATTCCTACACAATTTTTACACAAGGTGCTGGTTTAAACAAATTAATCAATAGCATATATAATTTGACTTTGTGAGATATGTGCGAAGATATTTGGATTTTTTTATAAATGTCATCTGCGACTGGACCCAGTGAGTGATTGATGATGAATGATGCCTTCCTATTTGACATAACCTATATAGTGAATAGTAATTACAGTTACTTTACTACAGAAGTGTTAGAGTAAACGTATGCATAGAAAATTAGCGTTTTTCTTTAACCCGATCAAGACAAAGTTACTGCGCGTTACTATGCTCATAAGGAAGAAGGACGCATCTAAAACAAACCAGAGAAAAGGCACTAAAATTTGTAGCGTCCAATGAAGTACGTCTAACTTGTTTTAGTGAAAGCGTAACAAACTCACATGTGAATTTATATAATAATTTTAGTTAGGATAAGGATTTTAACTGTTACTTACTGGTACACTGACTCATGACTAGAATTATATGAGAACTAATATGGGCTTCGGAATTACATCTTTTTTTATGATTTTATATTTTTTGGCAGCGAAAGCCAAACATTTTCATCGTTGGCTTCTATATCAAACGCTTCTTCCAACTAGGTCGCTTTTTTGTCAACTCGCTGTCTCCAAAGGCAAATTTGGCAACAAAAATCCATCATTTCCCAAGACCCTGACCGTATTTCTTTTCAATTGTCCAGCACGGTACGGCTGTGTACATTTCTGTTGGCAGAATACCATTTCTCGAGCAAGGGACATCGTTTCATTTACAAACAATTATATTAAGTATTTGGCTCGGAGCCAATCTCAATACATATCTGTCTGGGACAGAACTTTGCGTTTTCTCAGTTGTATTTTTTATTTGCCTATTAAATTCAAATTAGACGAAAAACTCTAAAAGGGCATAGAAAATTTCTTGAAATAAGATTTTTTCAAAACATAGGGCTTATGTTTATAAATTTTGTTACGAAATTTGAACAATTAACGTTTTATATTTTATAGTAACAGTGAAGTTATCTGTGAAGTAGACTACAGTTATATTTGACTTGAGGTATAGTGATTAAGTAGCATTAAATATGCATTAAGTTATCTCTTATACTTTCCATTTTAGTTTGACAAAAGTAGCCACAGAAATCTCTAGTCAGAAAATAAGTAACAAGAGTTTATTTTCATTTAGAATGTTGAAGACTTAATTTAAAGATATAGAAGAAACACCCAAAATTGAACCAAGACCTAAAGTAATTGTCAAAGATACAGCGACAGTGCTAATTCTAAAATACGCTTCTACATAACACCAACCACTTTATGGAAGCAACAACAGAGGGTGGGGCTGAATCACGAGGCCGTTTCAAACAGGTTTTATGTCCGCCGCAATACCACTGCTACACCGATACGCTAAGCCTCCGGAGTTTCCCTTACAAATCTACCTAGTAATGACCCACTCTGTTAAAGTTAACGGCGACGATATTCCGGAATTATCCGGAGACGGCCGGCTCTATCCGGTTATAGCCCGTCTCGTTCTGGCGCGCTGAAAGAATCGTAAACAAGTAATGATGCTGAAAATAATAAATCTGTTTTTGTTATGTTCGCGATACGATATAACGTTCTTAATAATTTTAACATTTTAAACAGATTTTCTTGTTGCTCTATATAACAGATTTCTTTTATGGAACCATTAAAACTTCCAGATATTAAAATTGAATTAACACATTTAAAATTCATGTTTTTTTACCGTAATAAACAAACTGTGGAAGCTTCATTTATGTAGCATAATTATTTCTCACGATCTTCGGACAATCTCTAAACTGACGAGTCAAACTATTTTCTCAGGGTGCACATACGAGACCAACAAGTTCGGAAGTTTATTGTATTCCATTATGATCCCACACTTTACAGTGATTAATTCTTGTAACACACTGGGTTTCTAAACACGTATAGCACTCAAAACAAATAAAGATTATCAATCAGTTCGGCGGGCAAGTGATAAAAGATCTTGACGACTTGCTTGCATTTATCCATTACCTATAAGACCGTTGTAGGATTCTAGTCCACATCCTTAGGCTTGGTGTGACAACGAAACACTATTAAACCAACATTTTGCGGTTTCTCATTTAGAGAAAGAATTTATTTCCTAACACATTTTATACAAACTCGTCGCCCATCTTCTTAAATAGAATTTGTTGCAGCTATGTATTCCCTTTCTTTATATCCTTTATCCTCGAGCTGGCTTCCAGTGAATCGTTTTATTTTATCTTCACTAATGGGAGAGGAAATATTTCTGTCAATGAGGTTAAAATGTATAGAGGTGTTATTGATAAAATTGATGTCATTCGATTTAATTTGCACTTAACGACTCCAATCGAACCTTTAAGCCTAAGAAAAGACTTCACCTCCTCATCTTATATATAAAAATGAATCTGCGTAATGTATATACGCGCATAGCTCCAGAACGCCGGCAACAAATTGGATAATTCTTATTTTTGTATTCGTTATTGCCACGGCAAGGTTTGTATACAAAATAAAGTAAAAGTCGAACAATTTAATTAAAGTTTTTTTTATTAAGATGACGGTGACAATGGCGCATCAACACCCAAAAAACACACGTAATAGAAAAAAGTTATTTGATTGATTGATTTCATTTGATTTAAGATCCAGAAACACTATTGGACGCGGCTGACGGGCCTTGTTTTGATAATAGTTAAGAGGTTAAATCGTGATCTGTGTTTGGATGTGAGTTTAGAAGTTGGGTCGGGTTTATTGTTAAAAATGCCACCAGTAAGGTGTCAAAATATCGGTCGGCGTACGCGTAACCCATTCGGGTATACAGTCTTCGAGATAACGAGACGGAAGAAGAGCGATTTCAGCGTTTGGAGGCAAATAATTAAATTAAATACGAGAGAAAAGTAGATAAGTAAATTTACTTAATACATTCAGATGATTTTATTAGTCACTGTTTTTTTACATTAGGTTCCACGGGAACAGAATCGCAGGCACAGGTGTACAATACAAAATTCAATATCGAACACGGCGAAGTGAACAATGTATAAATAGATCCATAAAATTACCTCTGTTTTGCAGAAATTCTCAAAGGCAAACAATTAAAAGTAATGCAAAACCTCATTCCCTTGGAAATGTTTGAGCAAACCTTTTCGAATAATTTGAATTCATAGGACGTCGTCGGAATATTCGGTTACCGTTCTACGTTGATGGGACGAGATGGGAGAAATCTTATATTTTTCGAACAATCACAAAAACAGAAATCTCTCGCCCCGTCAAAAGGGAACGATAAATAAATTATGATGTAAATTTCATTTTGAGTCAATATTTTCGCCTTTTCCGTATTTGCTTTCGCAATTACGCCGGAAGTATTTTGGCGCAATTATTTTTACAAACTCAGAACGTAATTGAGATTCATTGTATAATAGAATTAAATATCTCTTTCAAAGTCAAACATTACATTATTGGTTTCAATTGTATGGTAAGTTATTTACACAAGTTCCCATAAGACGCGATTGTTTTAAAAGTTCGCGCAAAAAGAACACATTAACATCGCTTTAGAAAACAGTACTATTTAGTTTTCATCGGCATCTATTAACTACTAAACATGTGCTTCTTCGAAGGTTTACTTCGCTCGTTCCCGCTTACAGTCAACCTAAGTTACCTTCCGTAGATTTTTTTTAGGTCTTAGGAGGCAATCGAACAGATGTGTCAACTGATGTTAAGTGATCACCACCGTCCATAGACACTTACAACACCAGAGGAGTCGCAGTGCGTTGCCATCCTGTGTTTGTGGGGAATAGGCAGTGGGAATGGGAAGGAGTGGGGAGAGGGGGGAAGGTGGGTCTCCGGCACTCTCACTGACCGAACGAAAAGCAACAATGCAAGCACTGTTACTTCACGTCGGTGTTTTTGTGAGAGGGTGGTACTACTCCGGGCGAGCCGACCCATTCATGCTGAAACCAGTAATAGTTTTAGCGTGGCTCTACCATCTACAAATATACGTTTTTTCGTTTTGATTATAACGTGTTTTATCCTAATACAATTCAGTTATCATAATCAAAAATACTTTATACAATTTAGGCCCCGAGAAAGCATTCATGAACGTCAAAACTACCACAAGTTCGGAAAACAACCCAGTCATCGAGAAGAACCGGCAACAAACTCGATCTGGTTTATCGTTTCATTATACAAAACATAACACAACATATTTTTACGAACATGCTACACAGTTTTACAGTTATATGTATCATTACATAGTATAAAACAAAGTCCCCTACCACGTCTGTCTGTCTGTCTCTTCACAATAAACTCAAAAACTACAACACTGATTTTCATGCGGTTTTCACCAGTAGATAAAGTATTTCATGAAGAAGGTTTCGGTATATAATTTGTCAAGGATTTTTTTATAATCAGGGCGGGACAACGTCTGCCGGGCTCGCTAGTAAAACTGAAATCTTAATTTTTTATTGTCTTTTTTCTATAATTCAGTGAATGACTATTAATGTATATACCTGTACAACCCTATAATCTTTGCTCTCTAGTCTATATCTTCTTTATATATAAATTTCTTCTGTACGTGTGTATGTCACTGAACTCCTCCTAAACGGCTGTACCGATTTTGATGACATTTTATATGCGTGTTCCAATGGATCCGAGAATGGTTCAGATTCACAATTAGACCCGGCAGGTGGCGCTGCGGTTGAATTTTATTATTTTTGATTATCAAAGCAGGACGACGTCCGCCGAGTCCGCTAGTACATATATAATAACGTGTCTGTACTTTTTAGATATTTGTGAAAAAAATTGTTGCAGGTGTCTTGGAATAAGTAATAAAATACATTTCAATTATTTTTAGAAATTGTCTTATTGTCTGTTAATTGTGTTGTCTGTTTGAACACACATCACTGCTAAAGTACTGTATTAACGATAAAACCTCACCATAAAACATAACGTCGAGTAGCATATAGTCTTAGTTTCATTAAAATCGGTTGACTCTATCAAAAGTTATTGCAATTTTAATGACGACGCGACTTAAGTACGAGAGTAAATTACATAATTATAATAAATGGACTTAATACCTTTAAATGATTTTATTAGTCACTGTTTTTTTAGATTAGGTTCCACGCGGAGAGAGGCGCGGGCACAGCTAGTAATATAATAAAGGTCCAATAATCTGTTGTCTCCCTTTTATCTTTAATTTGGACAAAATATAAGTCAAATGAAATTTCAACTCCTATATAAAATATCAAACGACCTAGATGTCAGCGACAAAATTAAGGTCAACGTCCTTTACGATGTATTTATGTTTAGTATTTAGGAAAACCTTTAATAATTATACACTCACAATATAAATTACCCAAAGACATATTCGTAGCTCATGACAATGCACAAAACGAAGTCGTTCCATTTGACATTTTCTAATATATTTTATAACGCGCAGTGAGAGTTGCAGTAAAAAAGTTACTAGCACGTAAACATGAGAATGGAGTTCCTACAAGTATATAAACAAGAAAATTCTGATTGACTTCCCCTTTCTAATCAAGCGAAACTCGTGAGATAACATCTTCATCGGCCATCGCGACATAATATTTATTAATAACGACACTTTGCGTACCGCTTCATTCGCGTACGCTTCCAACTAGTGATGTTATCACATTTTATTTGCCGAAAATTCGTTCAAAAATAAGCAAAGACTATTATTTACTACAAGCTGACCCGCGCAACTTCGTCGGCGTGAAATCGTTTACCTACTTCTAATTGTATTTCCAAACTCGAAAAATCTTAAAAGCCTAGAACTCGATTATAATTGAGAAATCATACAATTCAGGGGCTCACTCAAACACATACCTAGTTGGCAGTGAATGTAGTGTAGTGGTGCCTAGTAGTGAATGACTTACGCATGTGTGGAAAAAATTTCAATGAGGTGGACGTAGCGCCATCTGTTATTCAGCAACATCAATAATTCCGTTTTGTTTGAAATACGAACGACCGTTGAATCATTTGGATATTTTTCATACAAAAATACTAAAATCGCGAATAAAAAACGGAAGTGTGAGGTTATGAAGATGAAAATTTTGGATTATAGGTATTATACCATGACAAATAAATAAAAACACAAAAAATAAAAATTACCAAAAAAAACACCTAGAGGTATAAAATATACTTTAGCCCGGTAGACGTTGTCCCGCCCTGATTATGAAAAAATCCTTGACAAATTATATACTAAAACGTTCCTCATTAATCACTCTACCCACCGGTGTAAACAGCATGAAAATCCGTTCGGTAGTTTTTGAATTTATCGCGAACAGATAGACAGACAGACGCGGTAGGGGACTTTGTTTTATACTATATAATGATGATTCTCATACACCTTTAGACCAAATGTACATTTAAAATTTCATAAAAATTGATCCAACCGTTTCGAGGGAGTTCAAACCCTAACATCGTGACACGAGATTTTTATATATTAGATATAACTAGCGGATTCTCCTACTCTGATAAATAAAAACATATAGACAAATTATACACATAAACCTTCCTCGTGAATCACTCTATCTACTGGTGAAACACGCATGAAACTTTGTTCAGTAGTTTTTGAGTTTATCGCGAACAGACAGACAGGAAGACGCGGCAGAGGAATTTGTTTTATACTGTGTAATGTTGATAGTATGGCTAAATATAGTATCCATATTCTGTTATCGTCGACTACTCTATGTGTCGCTGCGAGGTTCAATTATGTGGTACAGTACAGCGGTCAAAAACTTGTTAATCTTTAGCATCACCCGGAGAGCACGTGCAGTGTAATTAGAAGTACACTTACACAACAGTGCAAAGTTACTTTTCAAGTTATCTGACAGCCGCAGTAATCCGCCAAGTAATTTGTATCATAAAAAGAAAAAAGTCTCAAAGCGATGACTAGTAATATTCGATAACAGCTTGTGAGCCCGCAGCAGGGTGGTAGCGAGTATTATATAACTTACCTGGTTAGCTACCACAATCACGTTTATAATCATTACTAAGATCATATTACTATGTTCCAGTATGTAGCATGTTCAAAAGACAGCTAGTTTTTTAGACTTACGCATCTAGACGTTATCATCTAGACAATCACTAGGCGTTAGATTAGATTAAAAACTAGACAAATTAAGTCGCAAACCAAACATATGATAAATACCAAATCAATCCTTTCAGTGCATTATGATTCGTATTAAACCATAAAACATCTAGGGAAGAGATATAAAAAATATACTGTTCCTGAGAGATATATGAAATCTCTATTAACACAAGTGAAGCCGCGATCAAAAACTAGTACATAATTGTATCCATTGATGTTCAACTGATCTTAGCTTAATCTCCTAATCGATGATCCTGAACGATGGTGATGTCTGGAATTGAGTCCTCTCTCTCTGTGCATCCACTAAAAAGTATTGTAACGTGTAATGCATTTTAAATATATTATGTATGTTGAAAAAAATAAAACAGATCGAGTTTCTTGCCGTTTCTTCTCGATGACTGAGGTGTTGTCCGAATCGGTAGTAGTTTTGATGTTCAGAAGGGCCTTTTTAGGATTTCAACCGAATAGAGTATTTTTGATTTTGAATCGAATTTTCGGCTTTCGGTGTCCCGAAACAAGGTTTGTTGACGGACCTACGTGTAAACATTTTGAGACGCAACTCGCTCATTTCGTTAAGTGAATAGCGCTGACGTTGCGCCCGCCTACCGTATCGTCTCAGACTCGAGTAAATTGAATTTGATCATAATTCCTACTTTTACACTGTATACGTTTTACGATGCGTGCGTAATTTTTACATTTTCGAATTTATTTACTTTTTTCTTTGTTGATAAGTAAAATAAATATGCAAAGATATCAAGTAATTAAATTTTTTGAGCGCCGGATATCCCACCTCCCCCCTTCCCCACTCCCCCTCCTCTAAACACAAGGTGGCAACGCACTTGCGACTCTTCTGGTGGTACAAGTGTCTATGGACGGTGGTGATCACTTAACCTCAGGTGACACGCTAGTTTGTTTGCCACGTATGATATTTAAAAAAAATCAACTTTATAGAAAACCAAACGCAGCCCTTAACTTCATCTGTGTTTGTAACTTTATAAATAACTAGCTTCTGCACACGACTTCGTCCGCGTGGAATAGTTTCTTTGGGCTAACGCTAACACGCAGCGGAAGCTCTCAAAAGACAGAAAAAACGATTTTGAAACATTCTTCATTGGTTCTCCGCTCCTATTGGTTTTAGCGTGATAATTATATATCATTCTAATAGCCTTCCTCGAAAAATTAGCTGTGGAACACTGGAAGAATTTTTCAAATCGGACCAGTAGTTCCTGAGATTAGCGCGTTCAAGCAAACAAACAAACAAACAAACAAACCCTCCAGCTTTATAATATTAGTATAGATGACACCGTACATTATTCTCATGCAACTTTAACATACCGAGATAGCTCTTTGATAGCAGGACTTTCACAACCTTCCTGAAACTCATCGATATATTTTCACCAATTAAAACAGTAACTTTATAAATTTAAGCCTGTGGTATCCGAATGCATCAAAATCCGTTCACTAGTGTTTGTGTGGAAGAGTAATAATCATTTATCCATCTTCACGATCTTTCCAGTTATACGATATAATGGGATTTTTATTTATAAATCAATAAGTTGTACAGAGCTAAAGTCTTATTGGCGTCTGTCTGTTTATTCGTTAGTTCTACGAACTTTGCACATTAACGAAATACTCAAAAATATTTGTAACCCTATCTGTATAAACATAAGATTTAAATTGTTTTATCGGCCACTCGTTGTCGGCCCTTTGATAAATGCCGCCAAATATATAACTTATACAAAACAATTTCGATGTTTCACATTTGCCAGGCGTCCCGTGAAGGCTCAATTTTTATTTAAAAGTAACGGGAATTTTTAAATTTATTTTTGACAACACAGTATCGATCGTTATCCAATGATGTAAATCACTTATACTTACTTTTTTTCAATATTAATAATAACCTAGCTTAACACAGACTTAAAATTACAAACAATAAAAGTTATTTATGTGATGAAATTTATGTTGGTTGAGCGACAGCAGACGAAGAGAAGCTTCTTTGACTTTGACGAACTAATAATGTCAAAGTTAGAAGAAATGAATCGGATAATACATGTCTATATTGGCATGGACATTACATTAGTAAACTAGACCCGTGCGAAGCCGAAGTCGATCGCTAGTTATAAATAATAATAAATATTAAAGACTGTTTTTATTTTGTATTAATTTTTTTTAAGCCAATCATCGTAATTTCAACCCTTTTAAATTCCTTATATTATACGTGACTAGCTGATACCCACGGCTTCGTGTATATCGTTCATATATCAATATATTTTATGTACCTACAGAGGAAAAAACCTATGCGCTACATCGTTTGCCCCACTTCTTCACGGCAAGTATAGTGCTTATATTATAACAGTTATAATTTATTAAAACTTTAATAACTTTTATTAAATACAGTTATCATGATATTTCTTTTAGATAAAGATCAGGCCTCTAAGAAGTAGAACAAAATAAAATCGAATTATGTCCATTATTAGTTTTTCAGTGATACGCGCATTAAGACAGGCTTCTATCGTTTTATTTACATAAATATTTCTTACAATAAATGTATTTAAAAATATAGGTATATTTGTAAATAGGTTTTTTTTTTAATTTAAATATAACCACAGTACAAATAAAATAATTTATGTTTTTTTTACTTTAATTTTTTTTTACTTTTGAGGTTATAAAAGCCAACCAAAATCGTTTTAGTGCAAAGTTTAAGAAAATAAGCAAAATTTGAAAAAACTTTTTTTTTAAATCGAAAAAAAAAATTAGAAGAATAAGTGGGCACAATATGGGAATAGTGGGGTTAAATACGGTTTTAGTTGAAGTTTTTTTTGAGACAAAAAAATTGAAAATCCAAAGTGTCGAACTTCGAAAAAATGACGGTTTTCTTGAAAAAACTAAAATATTTTATTGTTCTTTACTTCTGAAAATTTTTTTGAATTTTTTTCTAAAAACTACACTTAAATACAAGAATAATCAAAAAAAAAAGTGCCAAAAGGTCAATTTGTGTCAAAGTTATAGCAATTTGTAAAAAAAAGAGCGTTTTTTTTTTAAATTCGTACCTTTTTTTGGGTTGGGTAAAAAAATCTGAAAAAATTCAGAAAAATGTTATTGGTATGGTAGAAAATAATACCAAATTTTTAGCCAAATCGAAAGGGGTCGAAAAAAAAACTCGGTGATTTGGCATTGCCCCATATACATACGAAGTCCAGTAGTATAAATTCTTAACTATACATTTATTTATTTTGATATACAACTAGACCCAGACACATACATACCTACCTTATATTTAACGCGTAACGTAATTCTTTACCAAAACATTAAACTCAAAGACAGAGTTTATCAATTCAATACTCTCATATCTATTCATCGTAAAACTTAAACTACTTTACAATCAGTAAATCATAGCATTGTATTCAAAAGGATCTTGTATATTACCCCTAATTACGTCTGAGAGAAAATATATAGATGGCGCGTACCTTATTCGTTCGCTTAAATAGGGTAGTCTGATTAAACCACTTCAGGGCACACATTAATTATAAACCCGACTTTAATAAAACAATAACGAACAATATATACGGAACCATTATGCGAAAGTTTGAGAAACAGCCAATTAAAAACAGTTTTTAACAACACATTTTATTATGAAACATGTTGCAAACGTTCCTTTGTTTAGTAGAATTCTGTCAACTGAGGATATATTGTGGTACTGGTGTTGCCACAAACAAACGTCGACACAACTAGCTCATTCCGTTAGCGCAAGTGGTCGGCAAACTTGTAATTCAAAAGAACCAAATATAAACAATACAAAATCGGAAAGTATTCAGTGAGTTTTTATTTAAATTAAGTTTTGTTTTGATACATACGTTTTTATACAAAAAAATAAACCGCCTTCGATATGAAAAACTAATGAAGCACTAAAAAGCGAAAAATAACTGAATTATTAAATTAACCAAATTAAATAAAAAATATTGATATTCGCGCTACCTAATAATATATTTGAAGTCGATGCCAACCTTGAGCAACCAAAGCACTTGATTTGATGTCACGTAGCATTTCATTTTGCTTAGGGTTTTAGTTTTTTTTTTTCACAAAGAACCATCTGTTCTTCTTGATCTATAACCTGAGTAAAATATATTGTTGTAGAATTTTGTAGAAAAGCCGGAAACAGTTTGTGGCACGCCGACACGTCCTACTAGCTTTTTGCAAACTCTATCGTTTGTTCGTACAGTGTTTTATTTAGTTTTCTCTTTTCGTTTTAAGCTGTTAATGGAAAATGTTTTGTGTGTGCTAGTTCTCGTGATAACGCATTATCTGACTGATATCACAAAGTATATTAAATAACAGAGTTATCACAATATATCTTTTTAAACAGTGCCCCTAGCGTTATCGTTTGAATTGTAATGTGCTTATTGCATTCTGTGTTTAGTAACTTTTACTTAAAGGAAGGATAGAAGTTTGAACAAAATATATATTTACTTTTATGAAATAATATTAGAGTACAGTTTTGACGTCGAATAGTCAACATGTTGTCATTAAAATTAAAATCAAAGAATTAAAATTGTATAACAGCGCTATCTAGTGATATATACCATAACAAAAATTGACAATAAAATTCTTTCCAAATTCAAAGAACTGAAAACACCTTGGCTTCCATTTTCAAGTTTTCAAATCCTGCCTTAATGTTTCGGTTGCCAAACTTAAGAGCAGATACTCTCTGTAAACTGTAATGTTCTCAACTTCAAATATATACGCCCTTATTTACTCAAGATAATGTTGTAGAATGGTTTTTGTAGGTGGTAGAGCCACGCTGAAGCTATTATTGGTTTCAGCATGAATGGGTCGGCTCGTCCGGGATAGTACCATCTTCTCACAGAAAACCGGCGCGAAGTAACAGTGCTTGTACTGTTGCGTTTCGTTCGGTCAGTGAGAACGCCGGATACCCACCACCCCATTCCCTCTCTCCCACCCCACTCCCCCTCCCTCGAAGACAGGCCGGTAACGCACTCGCGGCTCCCTGGTGTTGCTGGTGTCTATGGATGGTGGTGATCGCTTACCATCAGGTGACCCTCTTGTTCGTTTCTCCCTATAATATAAAAAAAAATTATAACTATCTCTCAAGTTGGACCAAATTATATATAAATGCCTTTTTGAAGATCGTTTGAGCATTTTAGGAGTTCATTGTGGACAAACATCATGCTACTAGATTTTTATACATTTAAGATATATAAATACTTAAAAAACAATATTTTCAAAAGCTTTCATGAATGCCATTTCCTTTTCCCGCACATATAACAGTTTGAAGTGTGATAGAGACGGGAGTAGGAAATGAGAGCGTCCGCATCAAGGTCTATTATCACGGCGTGCAAACTGTTTAAGTTTTCCCATTAAATGGCCCACTCGGGACGTTACTTATATTATCGCAGATTGCGTTCTCGCAAAATATAGTCTTAGTATGTTCACGGTAAACTCTGAAGTAAGTTATATATTGCTAAAAACAGCCTGCGATTTCCACCAGACTAGGCCCCCCTTGGCAGCGGCTCAAGCCTAGGTCCGTTCCGTCGGTGTGGAGCCCTTAAGTACGCTTCCCGCGCGATACAGTGACACAAAATCTTACATCATTGCAACAACATTACACATATCACCTCCACACACGTGCACGCACACTTGCTTACTCATGAAAGTGGAACGGTTTTAATTTTTCCCTTATCGAACATAAACAATGAACATAATTTGTAATTAGTAACATAAATAATTTTAAGTTTTTTCCATGTATGTTTTTACCTTATTATTTTTATGTTACTGTTGTTGATTCTTATGATAAATAAATAAATAAATAAATAAATAGTTTAGAAAAAATTATCCGACACAAAATACATATAAGTGTTGTCGAGGTATGTATGCTTGGTACACATATATGTTTCAATAACTCATATAAGTATGAATATGTAGCTTAGCTTAGGTTAGCTCAGATAGGTCGCGAATTGGGGTGCGATGTCAGGAACCTCCGCGTGGTGCACCCCGGGCAACGTCGACCGCTTCTCGGTCGGCGGCTGATACCTGACACAACGACGCTTGCCTAAACGGACTTTGATTCCATCTCTCTTGTTGACCCATTGTTCTCTTTCTGGACTCTGATTCTCCCTTTCGCGATGACCCCTGCTTGCCTTTGGACTTCGATCTCTTCTCTTTCTGTGACCTACGCATTCCTTATGAACTTCGAACCCACAAACAAAAATGAAAAGTACAAAATCTAAAATATTATTACCCCAGGAGGGTACCGCCCGCTCCGCGGGTGGAGAATCCCTCCCCGAGTCCCTGGACTCGGGCAGCCCCTCGTTCTCTGGGGGGGGCAAAGTTTTGTACGATCCTACGATCATGACGACCATAGCTATGGATAAGGACTCCGATCAAGCAAGCGATGTGGAATCTGCTGCAGCGGGCAGCAAGCGGTTGGACCAAACCGGTGCCAAGAAGCGTCTCCGCCAGGCCGAACCAACCGGCTTGGAGGGAAGTGGGAAGGCTCCGAAAGTTGCCTCAACAAACGCGGGCAGAGGGAGAGCGCTTAATAAGCGCTCTTCCAAGCGTTCGGTGCTTGGGGAGGCCGATGGGTCTTACGACCGGGCTCTCTCCCGTTGCTCCACTCGGACGGCAACAGAGGAAAGCGCACAGGAGGACAACGAAGAACCCTGTAACCCGCAGCCCACAAAGCCCAAGCCCTCCGCTCCTCAGCCCGCCAAGGCTGTGGCGACAAACCTGGAGGCGCTTGATGCCGACCGGCTGATGGAGCTGGCCAGCGGACAGACGGCCACCATCGTGGAGGTGGCCACGAAGTCAGGGAACGTCAAGGGGCCTCTCATTAGGGCCCTGAAGACGGCAGCCTTTACCCTGCAGGAGGTGGTCGAGATCCTGGCCCTCCGCACCGAGGCGGAGGAGACGAGGCGCCTCCAGCGGGAGACACGCAACCTCCGGGCCGAGGTTGCGAAGCTAAAGGAGGAGGTTCTCTCCTGGCGACGGGAGGCGAATGGAAAGAAGGAGATGCCGCCTCCGATGCCGCCTCCGCCGCCTCCTCCTCAGCCTTCTCTACGGCCTTCTGTGGTGCGGCCTCAGGAGTGGGAGGACATGCTGTCAGCAACGGTTGGCAGGCTTGAGCACTCTCTGCTGAACACAGTAGGAGAGATGCTCAATGCCAGGCTGGCTGGCTTGGACGATCGCCTCCTGCCGCCCAAAGTACTGAGGCCGGCACTTGCAGCCGATACGGCGAAAGCCGCTCCCGGCCCACAAAAGGCAGCAAGAAGGATCGCGGAGCGCCGTTCCGCCACGGAGGGAACTGGAGTTGATCCCAGGGTGGGAACCGCCTCAGGGTCCCGCAAGCCGCCTCCAAAGCCCGTGCCGACTCCAGTAGCCTCGGCCCCTTCGGACACGGAATGGACGACTGTAGTCCGCCGCCACAGGAGAAAGAAAGAGAAGGCGACTCCGGTGGCGGCTGCAGCAGCCACGGCCCCCAAGTCCGGAGCCAGAAGAAAGAGGAGAAAGCGAAAGAGGGTCAGGGACCGACTCGCTCCTCCTCGCTCAGTCGGCGTACTGGTTACGATCCAGCCGGAAGCTGAGAAACTGGGGGCGAAGTACAGCGAGGTGCTCTTGAAGGCCAGGATGGAGGTGCCTCTCGCTGAATTCGGCATCCCCTCCATTAAGGTGCGGCCTAGCGCCACCGGAGCGCGACTTCTGACGGTTCCTGGCACCCTGCCCCCAGAGCAGGTTGACAACTTTGCGGCGAGTGTCAGGAAGTCGCTGCTTGGGCTGGCCACCGTGGTTCGGCCTGTCAAAAAGACCGATATCCGAGTCGTAGGAATCGACGACTCGGTATCGTGGGACGAGGCCGTGGAGGCCATAACCAAGGTGGCCGGCTGTGGGCTCACCCAGATGAGGGTGGGTGAGCTTAGGGCCCGCGGAAACGGGAGCCAGTCCCTATTTGTATCCCTCCCCGTGGAGGCAGCAAGAAAGCTGGTGGAAGCAGGTCGAATCCTGATCGGCTGGAGTTCGGCCCGGGTTCAGCACTTGGACAGCCGACCCTTGAGATGTTTTAAGTGCATGGGCCTGGGCCATACCCGGCCGATGTGCCCATCGGCCGTAGAGAGGAAAAAGACCTGCTTCCGATGCGGGGAGGAGGGACACTGCGCGAATAGCTGCAGCGCTAAGCTGCGGTGTGCTGTCTGCGCAGAAGCCGGCAAGCCAGCGGGCCACGTTATGGGGGGCGGTGATTGTCGACCCCCCCATGTGAAAGGGAAGCCGCCCCTCTTAAAGGTGGCGAGTATGGAGGTAGTTGCCGTGGGATAGTTAATGGACTACATCCACAGCAGCTACCTCCAGACTAACGCGAACCACTCCGCTGCTGCCCAGGACCTGCTCCTGCAGGCGGCGGCGGAGTGGGATATCGATGTGGCGGTGGTTGCGGAGCCGTATCGTGTTCCGGACCAGCCTCACTGGGCCGGAGACACGAACGGCTCCGTGGCAGTGTTGTCCGGGGGGGGAATACCCCTCTCAATTAGGGAGAGGGGCGCCGGGTTTGTGGCGGTCTCCTCACGGGGTTTCGCGACCCTCGGGGTATATTTCTCCCCGAACCGGCCCCTCATCGAGTTTGAGTCCTTTTTGGACTCGCTGGGGCCGGTCGTGAGGCGGCTGGAGCCGCTCCCCGTCGTCCTAATGGGCGACTTTAATGCCAAATCGAGGGCTTGGGGAGCGGCGGCCACGAACCCACGTGGCGAGGTTCTTGAGGAGTGGGCAGCCCAACATGGGTTGTCCCTCCTCAACCGGGGGAGCGTCTACACGTGCGTGCGACACAACGGGGGGTCTATAGTGGACCTATCGTTTGCTACCCCGTCTGTCGCACGCCGTGTCCGGGGGTGGAGGGTGATGGAGGAGGTGGAGACCTTATCGGATCACCGATACATCAGATTCGAGGTCTCCACCTCCCACAATGAGCCGGTAACCCGCCCCCGGAGGGGCGCTACGTTCCCCCGGTGGGCGATGAGCCGCCTCAACCGGGAGCTAGCGGAAGAGGCGGCCATCGTCCAGGCCTGGTCCATGTCCCCCCCGGACAGCGATATCGACGCGTCTGCAGCCCGCCTCCGTGAAGCTCTCACGGAGGTTTGCGACGCGTCGATGCCGCGGAGCGTACACCGTCCAAAGAGGAGGGCGGTGTACTGGTGGTCGCACGAAATCGCGGAACTTCGTGCGGCCTGCTCCGCGGCCCGGCGGCTGTACGGGCGCAGCCGTCGGAGACGGACCAACAGGGACCCCGAGGAGGAGGCCCGGCTGTATGGCGACTACAGGACCTGCAGGAAGACGCTGCAGGTCGCCATCAGCCGGGCGAAAGAGCAGGCATGGGAGGAAATGCTCCGGGAGCTGGAGAGGGATCCGTGGGGGCGCCCGTACAAGCTGGCCCGGAAGAAATTCCGGGGCCAGGCGCCCCCGGCAACGGAGACTCTCCAGCCGGAAGTGGTTGAGAGGGTCGTGGGAGCGTTGTTCCCCGGCCCTCCGGAATTAGCCCCTCCTCCCATGCCTCCTGCTCAGGTGGCAGAGGAGGCGCCGGTCATCCCTCCCCCGGTCACGGAGGAGGAGATGGGGAGGGCAATTGAGCGCCTCCGCGCCACCGGGCGCAAAGCACCCGGCCCCGACGGGGTCCCGGGCCGGGTGCTAGCCATAGCGTTGGACCATCTGGGAGGGTGGCTTCGGGAGCTGTTTGACCGCTGTCTTGCGGTCGGGCAGTTCCCGAAGCCCTGGAAAACGGGGCGGCTTTGCCTCATAGGAAAGGAAGGCCGCCCCCCGGACTGCGCGTCCGCGTACCGGCCCCTAGTTTTGCTGGACGACACCGGGAAGGCGCTGGAGAGGATCGTTGCCTCCCGGGTCGTCCGGCATCTTGAGGAAGTGGGGCCGAACTTGTCGGACGCGCAGTTCGGCTTCCGGTCAGGGCGTTCCACGTTGGACGCCCTGACCCTCCTGAAGCGGGTCTCCACGGAGGCGACCTCTCAAGGCGATAGAATATTGGCGGTGTCCTTGGACATCGCCAACGCCTTCAACAGTCTGCCGCATGGTGTCATACGGGAGGCACTCCGCTTTTTCGGAGTGCCACCGTACCTGCGGCGGCTGTTGGAGGCGTACCTGGAGGGTAGAGAGGTCGCCTTCGTGGATGCCAGAGGCCAGATGGTCCGACGCAATACGGCGTGCGGGGTTCCACAGGGGTCGGCCTTGGGCCCGCTCCTGTGGAACATGGGCTACGACTGGGTGCTCCGCGGCGCGCTCCCTTTTGGAGCGCGCCTTATTTGCTACGCGGATGACACCCTAGTCGTAGCCCGGGGGGGGGAAATAGAAGAGCTGCTGCGCCTGACCACGGAGGCCGTGACCCTCGTGGTCGGGCGCATCAGAAGGCTGGGCCTCGAGGTGGCCCTTGATAAGACCGAGGCCCTAATGTTCCATGGGCCTCGGCGAGGGCCGCCTCCGGGGGCCCACATCTATGTGGAGGGCGTCCGTGTCAGGGTGGGGACCCAGATGATGTATCTGGGCCTCACCCTGGATGGACGCTGGCGGTTCGAGCCCCATTTTAAGGGGCTCGGACCGCGCATAGTCAAGGCGGCAGCGGCGCTCGGACGACTCCTCCCCAACACGGGGGGGCCGGGCGCCGTCTGCCGTCGCCTCTATATGGGGGTCATCCGATCCATGGCCGCCTACGGGGCACCGTTGTGGGTCGACGCCCTCAGCGCTACCAACATCCGTGCGCTGCGAGCTGCGCAGCGTACTGTGGCGTTGAGGGTGATACGAGGATACCGCACGGTGTCCTCAGCGGCGGCCATGGTGCTGGCCGGCTCCCTTCCCTGGGAGCTAGAGGCGGAAGTGCTTGCCGCCGTATATCAATATACGGCGGTCAAGAAACAGATGGGGGAGCCTCTAGCTCCCAGAGAAATAGAGGAAAAGAGAAAAGCGACGAGGGAGGAAGTAGTGGAAAGGTGGAGGCGGGACCTGGCGGACGCGCGGTACGGTCGATACACGATCGACGCCGTCCGCCCGGTCCTGCCGGATTGGTATAATAGAGGATGGGGCTCCCTGACGTTCCGTCTGGTGCAGGTCCTGACCGGGCACGGTTGCTTCGGTTGGTACCTGCACCGGATAGCACGCAGGGAGCCGACCGCCGTATGCCATTAGTGCGGCGTTGAACCGGACACCGCGCAGCACACTCTGTCTGAGTGTGCTGCGTGGGAGGAGCAACGTCGCACTCTGGCTGCGGCGGTAGGGCAAGATCTCTCACTGCCGAGCGTGGTTGCGGCCATGCTCGGTGGTGAGGATAACTGGAATGCAATGGCCTCCTTCTGCGAGGAGGTCGTCTCGCAGAAGGAGGCGGCGGAGAGGGTCCGTGAGCAAGACCCTCAAAGTGGCCGTCTCCGCCAACGGAGGACGGGCAGGAGGAGGCGTCAGTTTGACCGCCTCCTCCCACTGTAGCCGGACCGGGGAAGATGGGTCGGGGGGCCCATCTTTCCATTGCACAGGTCCGGCGGACGGAGGAGACGGCCGGTGTGTACCCGGCTGTCTCCTAACAAGACGAGGCCCGGCGGCGGCGATTTCGCTGCTGGGCCAACCGCTGGGGCGGCACGATGAAGTCTATAGAGATCTCGTGCCGCCCCAACTATAGCGGCAGACGTACACCGTGGGGTTTTAGTCCGTGCGAGTCGGACATAACTCACCCTCTCCCCCGAGAGGGTGGTGTATCCATAAGGGATTTCCCCACGTTAAAAAAAAAAAAAAAAAAAAAAAAAAAAAGATAGGTCGCGAATTGAGTCCACGTCGGCGAATTGATTAGGGCGAATTGGAGAGTTCTGCGTTGTATATGGGTGGTTGTCTTTGGTGTTTTTGCTTTGTTATTGACCTTGGCGTGCTTACGGATTATGTGACTACTTTTTACACCCGACTTGGCTTGCTTTTTTGACTTTGGCGTGGAATTCTTTTATTTGACTTTGGCTTTGTTTTTTTTCGGACTGTTTCTTCTTTCCCTGACTGACCTGGCTCGTTGACTGGACTTTGCTCCTTTTTGCCTCTTGGTTTGCCGGTGGCCCCGGGTCTCCGGCAAGCCATGAGTGCTAAAAAGATAACAAAGAAGCGCACAAGCGTCGCGATGGACTCCGATACGGAGGTGGAGGGACGGGCGGCTCCCAAGGTGAGCACCTCTTGCAGGGGGACTGCGAGGCGTGTCAGCCGCAACGTGGGTACTCGGGGGGTTATGGGGGAGGCCGACGGGTCGTTTGACCGGGCCTTGGCCGGCAGCCTGAGTGCGGCGGAGTCGGAGGCGGGTTCCGACATCGGCTCGGTTGTTGCCTCGGCTACTGGATCCAGAGCCGGCTCCAAGGCGGGATCTGCGGCGAGCTCGGAGGCAGAGGCGGTCGACGTAGAGGACTTGGACGCCTTTACGTTGAAGGCTCTGGCAGGAGTGAAGGTGACGGCCATCTTGGAGACCGTCAAAAAGTCAAAAAACCTGTCGGGTCCTTGCATCAAGGTCCTGAAGGAAGCGGCGAAGTCCCTACGGGAGGTGGTGGAGGCCCTTGCAGACCGCACGGAGTCTCAGGAGACGCGGAAGCTCCAGAGGGACGTCAAGAATCTCTGCCGCCAGGTCGAAGACCTTAAGGCGGAGACTCTGGCGTGGAAGCAGGAGGCCAACGCCAAGAGGCAGATGCCCCCGCCCCCGCCTCCTGCTCCCGCAATGGCGCCGACGGAGCTTCCCACACTCCAGTGGGAAGAGGCCCTCGCCGGGGCTGTAGCTCGCCTCGAGCGCTCCCTCCAGACGTCGTTCAGCAACATGCTGAACGCACGTCTGGAGAGTCTGGCGAGTCGCCTCCCCCCAGAGGCTCCAGTTCGCCCCCCTCTGGCGGCGGACAAAAAGAAGGGAGGAGCGGGGGCTCCACCCACAAGGCCGGCACCAGTAACCCAGGCCCCGATCGCCCAACCGCTGGGCATGAGCTGGGCTGAACTTCCTGCCCCCACTACCACAATTGGGACGGAGTGGACCAAAGTGGTGGGCAGGAAGAAGAAGGCGGTCCCTGCCTCGCAGCCCACGGCCTCAGTGGCCTCCGCGGCGCCCCCGAAGGCGCCTCCAAAGCCGCCGACTAAACCACCAGGGCCAAAACTGCCATCCGTCCCCCAATCGGCTGCGGTGATTGTGACGCTGCAGGATGCCGCAGCCAACAGGGGGATAGGATACAGGGAGGTCCTGGTGAAGGCGCGGGAGGCCGTGGCCCTGCCGGATATAGGCGTTGGGGAAGTCCGGGTCCGGCAGACGGCCACGGGATCCCGAAAAATTGAGCTCCCGGGGCAGACGAAGGAGAAAGCCGCCGAACTGGCCCGGGAGCTCAAAGTGGCGCTGGCCGACGTCGCCACGGTCGTCGTGCCGACCAAGAAGGCGGACATCCGGATCGTCGGGCTGGACGACTCGGTGTCAGCCGACGAGATCGGGTCAGTCGTGGCGGCGAAGGCCGGCTGCAAGATGGCCGACCTGAAGGTCGGCGAGATAAAGAAGAATTGGGGGGGCCTCGGCGCAGTCCACGTGACGCTCCCCGCGGCGGCGGCCAAGGAGCTTGTGCAAGCCGGCAAGCTCCTGGTCGGGTGGAGCGTCGTCCGCGTCATCCTGCTGGACGAGAAGCCCATGCGCTGTTATAAGTGCATGGGCTTGGGGCACACCCGCCCCATGTGCCCCTCCTCGTCCAACAGGGGGGACGGGTGTTACCGCTGCGGCGCGGCGGGCCACAAAACGGCCCAATGCAAGGCGGAGGTGGCCCGCTGCGCCGTATGCGCGGACGTGGGGAGGCCCTCGGGGCATGTGATGGGGAGCCGCACTTGCAGGCCCCCCACCACCAAGGGTAGGGACCTCCCCACAGTGGGAGCTATCCCAAAGGTGGTGGCCGCCAGGCGGGAGGAAGTTGATATGGACCAATAATGGATAGGTCCATATTCAACTTCCTCCAGGCGAACCTCAACCACTCCGCCGCTGCACAGGACTTATTCGTGCAGTCAGTGGCGGAGTGGGGTATCGGGCTCGCGATCGCCACGGAGCCTTACTTCGTTCCCTCCCAGCCGCAGTGGGCTGGGGACCGGAACGGCTCCGTGGCGATCGTGGCGGGTCGAGGTTCGTCCCTGGCGGTGAGAGAGTGTGGGGCCGGGTTCGTGACGGCCAAGGCGGAGACGGCCCGCTGCGCCGTATGCGCAGATGCTGGGAGGCCCTCGGGGCATATAATGGGGAGCCGCATGTGCAGGCCCCCCACCACGAAGGGTAGGGACTCCCCACCAATGGGAGCAGCCCCGAGGGTGGTCGCCGCCAGGCAGGAGGAAGTTGCTATGGACCAGTAATGGAGCACACCATACGCAACTTCCTCCAGGCGAACCTCAACCACTCCGCCGCTGCACAGGATCTCCTCGTGCAGTCAGTGGCGGAGTGGGGCATCGGGCTCGCGATCGCCACGGAGCCTTACTTCGTTCCCTCCCAGCCGCAGTGGGCTGGGGACCGGAACGGCTCCGTGGCGATCGTGGCGGGTCGAGGTTCGTCCCTGGCGGTGAGAGAGCGTGGGGTCGGGTTCGTGACGGCCGTCTGGGGAGAGTACGCCATTGTGGGGGCGTACTTCTCCCCTAACAAGCCCCTGAGGGAGTTCGAGGCGTATCTCGGCTCCCTGCAGGGGGCTGTCAGACGGCTGTCGCCGCTCCCCGTGGTTCTCATGGGGGACTTGAATGCTAAGTCGAGGACCTGGGGAGCGGCAGTCACGGACCTGAGGGGCATGGCCGTTGAGGAGTGGGCAGCCGAGCTGGGGCTGTCCCTCCTCAACCAGGGGAGCGTCCCCACGTGCGTGCGATGGAACGGGACGTCAGTGGTGGACGTCTCGTTCGCCACCCCGTCCGTCGCACGCCGTGTCCGGGGGTGGAGGGTGCTGGAGGAGGTGGAGACCTTATCGGACCACCGATACATCAGGTTCGAGGTCTCCACCTCCCAAGCCGGAAGTGGCACCCGCCCCCGGAGGGGCGCGAAGTTCCCCTGCTGGGCGATGAGCCGCCTCAACCGTGAATTAGCGGAAGAGGCGGCCATCGTCCAGGCCTGGGCCATGCCCCCCCCCACAGGGGCCGATGTCGACGCGTACGCAGCCCGCCTCCGTGCAGCCCTCACGGAGGTTTGCGACGCGTCGATGCCGCGGAGCGTACACCGCCCAGACAAACGGGCGGTGTACTGGTGGTCGCCGGAGATCGCCGCTCTCCGAGCGGCCTGCTCCGCGGCCCGGCGGCTGTTCGGGCGCAGCCGCCGGCGCCGGCATAGGGACCCGGAGGCGGAGGCCCGGCTGTATGGCAGCTATAGGGAGTGCAGGAAGACCCTGCAGGCTGCCATCAGCCGGGCGAAAGAAGCAGCATGGGAGGAGCTGCTCCAGACGCTGGAGGGGGATCCTTGGGGGCGCCCGTACAGGATCGTACGAATGAAGTTACGATCCTGGGCGCCCCCGGCGACGGAGACCCTCCGGCCGGAGGTGGTAGCGAGGGTCGTGGGAGAACTGTTCCCCGACCCTCCGATGCTACCAGCTCCTCCCATGCCTCCACCTCGGGAGGTAGTCGAGGAGGTGCTCGACGGTTCTCCCCCTCCGATAACGGAGGAGGAGATGGGGAGGGCTGTCGAGCGCCTCCTCAACCGGCGAAGAGCGCCCGGCCCTGATGGGGTCCCGGGTCGGGTGCTCGGCCTCGCCTTGGGCCAATTAGGGGGGTGGCTTCGGGAGCTGTTCGACCGGTGTCTTTCGGTCGGGCAGTTCCCAAAGCCCTGGAAGCTTGGGCGGCTCTGCCTCATGGCAAAGGCAGGCCGCCTTCCGGACTGCGCGTCCGCGTATCGGCCCCTCGTCCTGCTGGACGACGCCGGGAAGGTGCTGGAGAGGATTATCTCCTCCCGGGTCGTCCAGCACCTAGAGGGCGTGGGGCCGAATCTGGCGGACGCGCAGTATGGCTTCCGGACAGGACGTTCGACACTGGACGCCCTGTGCCTCCTGAAGTCGCTGTCGGCAGAGGCAACCTCCCAGGGGGAGAGGGTTTTGGCGGTGTCACTCGACATCGCCAACGCCTTCAACACCCTGCCGCATGGCGTCATACGGGAGGCGCTCCGATATTTTGGAGTGCCCCCGTACCTGCGGCGGGTGTTGGAGGCGTACCTGGAGGGCAGGGAGGTCGCCTATGTCGACCACAAGGCGAGGGGTTCCACAGGGGTCGGCCTTGGGGCCGCTCCTGTGGAACATGGGCTACGACTGGGTGCTCCGCGGCGTGCTCCCATATGGGGCACGCCTCATATGTTACGCGGATGACACCCTAGTCGTAGCCCGGGGGGGGGGGAGTGGAGGGAGGTGGAGCGCCTGGCCACGATGGCCACAACCCTCGTGGTCAGGCGCATCAGGAGGTTGGGCCTCAGGGTGGCCCTCGAGAAGACCGAGGCCCTACTCTTTCATGGGCCTCGGCGGGGGCCACCACCTGGGGCCCACATTGTAGTGGAGGGCGCCCGGATCAGGGTGGGGACCCAGATGAAATATCTGGGCCTCACCCTGGACGGGCGCTGGCGGTTCGAGCCCCATTTTGCGGGGCTCGGACCGCGAATTGCTGGGGCGGCTGCGGCACTCGGCCGGCTGCTCCCCAACGTAGGGGGGCCGGGTGCCGGGTGCCGGGTGCCGCAGACTCTACATGGGAGTCGTGCGGGCGATGGCCGCCTACGGGGCACCGGTCTGGGCCGACGCCCTCGGTGCCGCCAACGTGCGCGCGCTCCGCAATGCGCAGCGCACGGTGGCACTGAGGGCGATCCGGGCGTACCGGACGGTGTCCTCAGCGGCGGCCTTCACGCTCGCCGGCTCCCTACCCTGGGAGCTGGAGGCAGGAGTTCTCGCCGCCGTGTACGAATTCACGGCGGCGAAGAAACGAAGGGGGGAGCCTCCGGCTCCCAGGGAGGTAGAGGCGGAGAGACGGCGTCTCAGGGGAGACGCCGTCGAAAGATGGAAGCAGGACCTGGCGGACGAGCGGTTCGGGCGGTTTACCGTAGACGCCGGCCGCCCGGTCCTGCGGGAGTGGATTGGTAGGGAGTGGGGCTCCCTGACGTTCCGACTGGTGCAGGTACTCACCGGACACGGTTGTTTCGGGTGGTACCTGCACCAGATTGCGCGCAGGGAGCCGACCGCCGCCTGCCACGAGTGCGGCGCTGACGAAGATACCGCGCAGCACACTCTGTCTGAGTGTGCTGCGTGGGGAGAGCAGCGCCGCATTCTGGCGGCGGCGGTAGGACCGGACTTATCGCTGCCGAGCGTGGTTTCGGCCATGCTCGGCAGCAAACAGGCTTGGCGAGCGATGGCCTCCTTCTGCGAGGAGGTCATCTCGCAGAAGGAGGCGGCGGAGAGGGCCCGCGAGGCAGACCCATTAAGTGGCCGTCTCCGCCAACGGAGAATTGGCAGGAGGAGGCGGCGCTTTGCCCAACTCCTCCTGCCACCGTAGCCGGACCCGAGGGGATGGGCCGGGGGGCCCATCTCCTCATTGCACAGGTTCGGCGGACGAGGGGGGGCAGCCGGCGTGTACCCGGTCTGTCCCTCTATAGGTAGGAGCCCGGCGGTCACCTTCCGCCGGGCGGACCGTGGGGGCGGCTCTACAAGGTGATTAGCTGGAACGATCCCTTGCCGCCCCCACACAACGGTCTGTCGGTACACCGTGGGGTTTTAGTCCGTGCGAGTCGGACATAACCCACTCTCTCCCCCGGGAGGGTGGGTATCCATAAGGGATTTCCCCACGTTAAAAAAAAAAAAAAAAAAAGATAGGTCGCGAATTGCATGAGTTAGGCAACAGCCCAAGCCGAGGTGTGCCGTGCACCCTTGACTAGTTGTCAAATAAAATCGGCTGAGTGCCTTAAGCACTCGCCTTAGTAGTACGGTGAAGCTTTTAAGACCTTACTAGGTTAACAGCGTAATCAATTCGAGAAAAAAACCTACGACTTCCTTCAAGTTAGATTATATTAATATAGATTATATTAAACAAAAAACGAATTTTGCATGTTTGTTTATATGAGGAAACTTCAAAACCACAGCACCAATTCTATATTGCAATTTGTAAGGTACACTATTTCAGATCGACATAAGCTGTATATTATAATATATATTATAATATAATTGTTTCTCATTAAAAATCTATAAAAATGTCCACGAGACTATCTCTATCTAACAAGGATAAGTCACGGTAACGAATTTTATCTAAACAAACAAATAGAAGAAATCGAGAACATATCTACACCAGTTGCGTCTTCGTTTTTCTAGTACAATAGAATAACTGCATGCAAATGAAGTGGACTGGATCCTTTATAGCTCTATTTAAATGCATTTATACCTAAATTACTATTACTTTAATTATAATAATGAACAAAGAAGCGTGAAGTCACATTTTCACAATGTATTTATTACCTAAAACTGTTTGTATACGAGGGACTTGCCAAATAAACAGAAATTAAATTCAAATCACATCAAAATACAGGAAACAAAATAAACCAGTCTCACTGGCAGAATCCAGTCGAAGTTTGGTGCCACTTGGCAACGCAACGCGGTTAGGACGTGCTTGGTGCAAGTTAAGAGAGACCAACTGCGTTTGTGTTTTTTGATTCGAACATCTTCATATTATATATCCTTATCAAAATACTCAATATAGGTTCCAACTCAGGTATTCAATAACAGTGTTTTATTTCAGAAAAAAAAAACAGATTGCTTTCTGTTTATTTCAATTTATCTATATCCGGATTACAAGTCATATTTAAACGTAGTTTTTATATTTTATAGCCTATTTATTGAGTGAGATTATATTTTATCTAACATCATGCTATATATAACCTTTAGGAGCCCAGAAATTAGCATAGAAAATGCAGATAAGAAAGTATACCAAAGGAGAACGTAATGATATCGCAGGCATACCATAGTGCATACCATATTAGCTTCAGAATAATACCGTTATACCTTCACCCGCATGTGGCGTAGCTTTTTTTATATCATAGAAGGTAAATGAACAGATAGGTCACCAGATGTTAAGTAATCACCACCGTCCATAGACACTTGCAATACCAGGAGAGTCGCAAGTGCGTTGCCGGCCGGGGAGAGGGGAGTGGGGAAGTGGGGAATGGGGCTATGGGGGGGAAAGCGGGGAAGGGAAGGGGAGGCGGGTATCCGGCGCTCTCATTGACCGAACGAAACACAACAATTTAAGAGCATTGTAACTTCACGTAGGTTATCTGTGGGTCGGGTGGTACTACCCCGGACGAGCCAGTAATAGCTTCTGTGTAGCTACTACAGATAGAGCTTCTATCACCTACAAAAATCTTTTAGTTAAAAGTAATAGCTAAATAGACAAGCAATTAGAACATTCTCTATCACCTGACTATAGATTCACTAAAATATCTCATCACCAAAACCAAAATGTTACTCTTCAAGGTGTTACCACGAACTTTGCTAATTACTTGACAGTTTTAAACACATCAAAAGTTGCATTTAGTCCCATCTCATCTGAGTATAATGACAATGTTATATTAACTTACTAAGCCTAGAAAAGGACTGGTTCTCAAGTGCATTTGTAGGAACATGCCTGTAGATGTTTGCCGACAAACTTTCACCTTCAGGATATTAAGCTACATGGACATTAGAATAAATTATAGTCTCCTCCATAACTTCAAACTTGTAATACCATTGAAGTATATGTCAGCTAACGCAATAGCCAAACATATGCTATAATATTCTTCAAAACATCAGACTCACTATACTATTCAAATCTATGCCGAAAGACGCAGTAACGGTTACTACATACTCTACATACTACCCAACTGTATCATCCCGTCAAAAATTGGTTGGCTAACACATGTAAACACAAAATTTGGTTAATCATTAAATAACGTACCTCTATCTTAACACTTGGACCACAAATAAAAAAGTTTGTCCCAATTGGAGTTTGTCCAACATTGACCGATTATAAAATATATAAAACGTGTTCAAGTTTATTTTCAAATGCTCAACCAGCCAATTCGTACGGCCTCGAAGCTCCCCATAAAATTCTCACTAAGGCAAAATATTTTATGTAATACCTTTTTTAAAACCACCACCGTTGCCAAATTGTTTAGAGCTATTTAAAATTTATCCCAATTCGAGGCTAAAAATTAGGGTTATCTGAGAATCGCCTTGTAAAATATAGTAGCTAAGTCATTACTTTCTCGAGACTCACGAAGGCGCCATATTAAATGGATAATATTATAGCCTAAACTCTAACATACATATTACAGTAAAATGTAACTTTATTGCATAATTATCTGGTGTTCCGGAATTTGTCGCTCTGTACAGACTTTAATTTTCCTTTGTTAAATTTTAACATTACCGCATAACTGCTATGAGAGAGCGCAATAACAGAACTCTATAATATTCTGAAAAGTCCTCTACCTGCCTGTGAAAGTCTCATGAAAATCTATTCAACCGTTTTACGGTTTAACTCGGACAAACAACAGTCCATTCAGTTTTGTTTATATTTCTAAATTAAGGAATTATATATACTGTTAAAATGTTTAAAAAAAATCATAACAATCCAGCTAATATTCTTCAAGTTATACGTAAATAGTTCAAGGCCATAATTTTTTATCAAAAAGCGTGTTTTTTTTTTGACAAGTCGACATTTTGTAAATAAATATTATTTTGCTTATTCGTTTTATCAATAATACGTAGACTAGATGAGCAATAGAGAAGGCCCCCCCATCATTATGCTATTGTTTTATCACAAGATTTTCCTTCACACGTTTGGTGTCTAAACTGCTTGACAGAACTCAGGTTTATTTGAATTCAAGTCCACGTTTTTCGATACAATGTCCGAGGTCTATTAATAATAGCTCAGTGAAATATAGATGTAATATAATTTTGTAAGTAATATATCATTGCTTCGAAGGTTTACCCAATATAACTTAACCCCACGTGCGGTAACACGGCGCGGACATCTCAATTTCCGCCGCCGAAGCGACATTTCCAGAGAGAAATTCACTTCGGAAACGAGTCAGAGCTTGAATGTTCACCTTATAAAAGACCTGTTTTAGAACTTTTCTACAACTTTCATACATATTAATATGGTGGTAATACTTTATATAAATCATTTTTAACTAACTTACACCAGTGGCTTTGTTCGAATGATTATTTTTGCATCTTCCTACCTAAACCTGTATATGTCTATTGAGTAGAATGGTTTATTCATATTTTTTTGATATTGGAAAAGTATTTTTGACAGCACTTATAGGCTATAAATTTCGGAATGACATAGACTAGCCTTAATTGAAATCAACGTCAATAACGTCTTTATATAAATAAAAAATAAAAAAAAAAAACAATAATAAAAATAAATATAAAAAAAAAACACCCAATAGATGCTCACAGATACGATTTTTAACTTAACTTACACTTAAAAAGCGATAGCAAAAAAATGGTGCGGACCGACAGTCTGCAGAAAAAAAAAAAAAATTGAAATTAATACCAATTCGAGGTGTAACCATATAGTGTTTTCTTAGTAGTAAATTTTCAATATAAACATAGCAATTGGATATTTTATTTTTGGCAACCAATCTTCTAGTAGGTTATTATTGCCATTGTCGAGTAGGTATATCAAAAGGTATATTATAAGTTTTCTGCGGTCATTTCAATTAGCAAGATGGTGGCCGTCTTGTTAGAACTTTCCGTGGAGTTTTTGTACCTAATCATAATTCATGCTCCGTGATATTATTTTCCATCAACTTCACTAGTGCACAATAACCAAACTATATTACGTAAAACACCGTCAATATTACAAAATATAGAATTACATAACATAAGAATATGAATAAAATATAAAATTCACTACATGGCATTCCAAGATCCCGCCAAAAACCTAATTGGATATTTTAAATGTTTACAATTTGACAAAAAAGTTTTTGTCTGTCCGTCTGTATATTTGGGTATGACAGTTTTACTCATTAATTAAATTATCTAAACGGTAATCATGTCGTATCCGAGATTATCTTTACTATTATTATAAAACTGGAGGGTTTGTTTGTTTGGTTGGTTGAACACGCTAATCATAGGAAGTACGTTTCCGATTTGAAAAAAGTATATATATATATGTATGTGTGTCTCTATTTATATATTCATTGTTCCCTATTATCTTAATATATATATTTCTTGTGTGCGTGTGTATGTGACTGAACTCCTCCTAAACGACTGGACCGATTTTGATGAAATTTTGTGTGCGTGTTCGAGTGGATCCGAGAATGGTTTAGATTCACAATTGGACCCGGTAGGTGGCGCTGCGGTCGACTTTTAGGATTTTTTTGTTTTCAAGGCAGGACAACGTCCGCCCGGTCCGCTAGTTAATATATATGTACTTATTATCTCATATTTCATATTAAACTTCTATTACTATTTTTTTTTCCAAACTTATATAACGTCACTACACGAAACACTACATAACATTTAATATGCACACCATCACTCGGTGCACACATAACACTCTGGGTCCCGAGTGAAAATCAGCGCTGAAGGACTAACCTCCAACAGCACACACGCCGACTCGGGGCCCATTTGCCACACACACACACACAAACTTAACCATCAATTTGTATTTCTATTTTTCATTGTTTATATGTATGTTTTTCTTTTTTTAATTGTACGTGTTTTCATATTTACTTATGTGTGTTGCAAATAAATGTTTTTTCCTTCTTCTTTCAAAAAATATTTTAGTTTTTTTTGTTTATCATCACGCTAAGATCAATAGGAGCGGAACATCAATGAAGAATGTTTCAATATCGGTGTTTTTTTTTCCTTTTGAGAGCTTTAGAGCGTTAGCCCAAAGTAACTATTCCACGCGGACGAAGTCGCGGAAAGACTCTAGTAAATTATAAAGATTAGCAAAAACAGACTTTGTTGATAGAAGGATAAAATTGTATTTAATATGTTTTATTACAAACTTGAGTTTCATTCTTTCTTCATTACAAAATGTAAATTCATATTTTTATTATTACATGATTTTAAAACTGACTAACAAAGAATAGGTGGTCGTTTAATATACCAAGTAAAAGGCTGATTTAGTTACCCACAAAAAATACCGAATGAAATTTAAAAGATTTTTATAAAAGTTGCACAATCACTATTATAGTCTGTTAACAAAGTTGCCCGAGAAAAATCAATCTAACTATACTTAATCTGTGACCGTCAGCCGATTCAATCAAACATATATTACGCGCTTAAATAAAGACCTTCCCCAAAATGGACCATTTATTGGAAAACTTTAACAATTCGAGAGGATCATAGCATCATAAAAAACTTCTTTATTTTCTATCTTGATTTAAACTTTTCATTGAAAATTTAAGATGTATATAAATACGAAACTAAAGAACTGGATACATAGTATAATCGACTAGCTTTTACTCGGAGACTTCGTTAGCATGAATGTAGATTTAGGCATCGGGAACAGATTACTTTTGTCCGGAAGAAAGGTACCCCATGTCCTTTTCTTCACCTTTTTTTTAACGTGTGGAAATCCTCATGAGGATGAGAGAGTGTGGGTAGTGTGAGACTTATACTCATTAAAGCCCCACGGTGAAGACTTTTAGAAGGGCGGCATGTGATCGAGCAAGGCTATCACCATGCCGCCTCAGCTGTCAGCACGGTGAAAAATGCCGGGCCTCGTCTTAATAGGGAGGCAAACTGGATTAATCGTAAGAAATCAAAAATCTTTTAGTACAGACACAAGTCCATTCGGTTAGTATACACACAAGTTCGAAACTAGCGTTAGTACTTACAACCACTAAGAATATGAACTGATTATTTGTAACTCCACAGTTGTATGTAGGCGTACCCGGTGTCCCAGTATGAAGCTGTCCTAGGCTGGCGCGTACCATGCTCATTAGTTAGGCGCTTCGTTCGCGCATGATGGTGTGAAAGCCATCAATTTTCGCCTCCGCAAAAATGCCTGAGGCGCTGCAGTAGTGCGGCAACCCCATTAGCTCCCTGAATGCATTGTTGTATTGTATACGGGTCATTCCATGTCAAATCGACAAATTTTTTACCTGACCCCCTTTGATTTCGCTAAATATTTTCTATCTTTTTCTACCCCCCGAAAGTTATTTTTCAGAATTTTTTCTAATTTTTTTTCCCGACTCAAAAAAAGTTATGAATTTTTGAAAAAAACCGCTCTTTTATTTTTAAATTGCCAGAACTTTTTCAAAAATTGACCGTTTGGGAACTTTTTTTTTTCAAAATTTTTGTTTTTAAATGTAGTTTTCGAAAAAAAATATGAAAAAATTTTCAGAGTCCCAGATATATGAAATATTTTAGTTTTTTTGAAAAAACCGTAATTTTCTCAAAGTCCGACCGTTTTTTTTTTTTGCTCTAAAAATACTTCAACTAATTCTGCAATGATCCCCGTTAATCAAAAGATGTGACGACAGTCGCTTCTAATTTTTTTTCTTGATTATAAAAAAACTTTTGTTGAATTTTTGCTGATTTTATATAACTTTGTTATGAAATTTTTTTTATTTCCTCGTGAAACCTCAAAAGTTGAAAAATAAAATTTTATTGGAGAATTTCAAGTGATTATCGTCCAAGAAATTGTTATTTAAAAAAAAAAAAATTTTTTTTCTCTCATTGACGTTATTTTTTTACTCTTATGGACGTTTTTTTTTTGGTACTGAAATATGATACTGAACTGATGATTATTATTATTATTATTATTATTAACTGATTTCATATTATTTAAATGAAATGTAGATGATATCTTTTTTACCGACAATCGATAGCTCTTAAATTATCACATTGTATCAACTGGAGGTAACTTTTAAACCCATTGTATTTTTGAAGTTGTCATATTTCAGTACCAAAAAAAAACGTCCATAAGAGTAAAAAAATAACGTCAATGAGAGAAAAAAAATTTTTTTTTTTTAAAATAACAATTTCTTGGACGATAATCACTTGAAATTCTCCAATAAAATTTTATTTTTCAACTTTTGAGGTTTCACGAGGAAATAAAAAAAATTTCATAACAAAGTTATATAAAATCAGCAAAAATTCAACAAAAGCTTTTTTTATAATCAAGAAAAAAAATTAGAAGCGACTGTCGTCACATCTTTTGATTAACGGGGATCATTGCAGAATTAGTTGAAGTATTTTTAGAGCAAAAAAAAAAAAAAAACGGTCGGACTTTGAGAAAATTACGGTTTTTTCAAAAAAACTAAAATATTTCATATATCTGGTACTCTGAAAATTTTTTCATATTTTTTTTCGAAAACTACATTTAAAAACAAAAATTTTGAAAAAAAAAGTTCTGGCAATTTAAAAATAAAAGAGCGGTTTTTTCAAAAATTCATAACTTTTTTTGAGTCGGGAAAAAAAATTTGAAAAAATTCTGAAAAATAACTTTCGGGGGGTAGAAAAAGATAGAAAATTTTCAGCGAAATCAAAGGGGGTCAGGTAAAAAAATTGTCGATTTGACATGGAATGACCCATACGCAAAGCGCTGTTTGCGTGTAGTTGACCAACTGACTGCATGTTAATAATAATGTTATGATGTTGAATAGTTAACGCACAAAAGTACAACAAACAAACAGACTCACATTCGTATTTATAATATTATCTAGCTTGTGCTAGCAGCATCGTTCGCATTCATTTAGATTTGACTTCATACCTCAGGAACAGCATCGCTACAATTATAAAACAAAGTCCTTTGCCACGTATATCCGTCGGTTCACGATAAGCTCAAAAACTACTGAACGGATTTTCATGTGATTTTCACCAGAAGATAAAGTGTTTAATGAGGAAGGTACAGGTATATAATTCGTCAAGGTTTTTTTTATTATCAGGGCGTGACAATGGCTGCCGTGCCCGTTAGTTTTCTTCTAAAAAATAGGTCCTATGTCCTTTTTCTTACAGCGTTTATGCAATATTTCATAATGAACGGTTGAGTAGTTAAGGCGCAAAACTATAACAAATAAATAAACAGACTCACATTCACATTAATAATATTAGTAACGATCTACGCCGACTTATGGACTGAGGTTATCAGCTCTGAGGCGGAAGAATTTTTCAAACTTATTATACAATTATTATTTCGGTCCAATTTATACAATATCCCTCTTATTACAAAAAATTAAATACGTGACACTTGTTTAAAAAAAAGTATGATTACAAAAGAATATCTTAACTCTGTTTACAGGTGGACATTACTTAAATTTAAATATTGTCTAACACTTCGAAGCTCACAATTCTCATGTAGTAGTTGAAATTTATTGTATTTCTGTTTGCCGACAAAAGGCGTTTCGTAGTTAATTATTGATTTCGTGGGTATAATTAATTTGATAGATGTAAGTAAATTAAACAATTTTAGAGATTTACAAGTAGAACACAACTAATATGATATTATTGACATACGACAAATTATATTGTATTATCTAACAATATGCTGTTGTTCCACCTTCTGCATTTTAACGTAATATATGCCGTAATATACCTTATATGTCGTGTATTTTAACAATTACACAATTTTCTTTTGACTATAACGTCACAATAACAATAACCAATTTAATTAAAAATAAATAAATTTTGTTCTTGAAGGTCTGAACAAAAATATTCGTCATAAATTCAAATTGTTTGCAAAATATCCTTATGTAACGGAACGTTTTTGAATGATGAGATTGAATTTTACGCATGATATTCAGAGTTGCTTGCATAAAAAACTTAAACCAGATGTTTGCCTAGAGACCGTTTGGGCATGCTTTTGTAATAAAGTATTTTAAACATACATATATATATATAACAAGGCTTACAAGTTTAGTCACTGTTTAACATAACTCGTGTTAAACGCGTGTTCTTTTTTGTTTTTTTAATAAGACCGTATTTAACGTATGTAGTTTCTAAATTACAGACTACATGTTATTCTGATGCATAAACTTATATTATTAGAATTTCATCAACATTCCTTTAGTTATTTTTGTGAAATAGCGTAACAAACATCCATCCATCCTCATAAAATATCTCGTTTGCAATATTAATAGGTGAAGATTTATACAGCAAAAATAATATCAATAGAATTTCTATGGTAATAAATCTTAAGTAAAAGCTGAATCAGAAGAAGAAATCTGAAAATATTATCAGTGCGATAATACGTCATCGTATGTCCATAATATCGAAACAGAATAGATTGCTGTCCATATATTGTCCGTATCTATCGTAGACGATGTCTCTGGGGCACGAATCGCACAATAACTCGAGGAAAAATACGCTACACTTTATCTTTGTATTTTTCTATCTCAAAATAATGTGTGAGTTACTTTTACTGACTCTCTGTGTAAAGAAAACAAATGTGCAGTTTTATTTCAGTTAAAATAAGTAATGTTAGAATCTCTTATCTTATCTATACATATCTAATTACATAAAATTTTGAGTGTCATGATGTTTGTCTACAATGAACTCAGAAACTACTCAATCGATCTTCATGAAAGTTGGAACTCATGTATAATTTGGTCCAAGTTGAGAGAAGATAGGATATTCGGATTAATGGCCTCCATATTTTTTGAAGCTATACATATTTTGGCGCGTTAGGGAAAAACCGACACACTGAAGTTAGCTATAGTCAACATTTTGTTTCTTTGTATTTGTTGTTTGTATTTCTTTGTATTAAAACTTTCAATGTATTAAATAACTTTTTTCTATTATTAGTGTCGTTTTTTCTAGAAACGTAGAATAAGGCGAAAGATAAAAATTTTGAAAAGATTTGTATCTTGTTACGATAAAGAAGTATAACTTCTAACGCGTATACATAAGTACGCACACACTTTTTTATTTTTAATTAGAAATTAAATGTTTGTCAATGTTGACTGTTGTTATTAATGGTAAGTTTAACAGTCTCGAACAGATGGCGCTTTAAATTAGCTAGTTATGACAGCAACATCATCCGATCGCCCCGTATTCTTAGCACTATAGCAACAAAGATTGTTATGCTGACGATATGTCGCCGCTCGCCCACACACCGGACATCGGATGATGTATGATGGGAATGCATAGCCTACAATTAAGCTATAGAGTTTAAGAAAGTCAGTCTGTAATTAGTCACGTAAGAAATCAGTCGAATTAAAAAATCAATTCGCGATTTAGTTTTGTATTTTTTAAAAACGCGACGGCTGTTTCCCCATGTTTGACTAGCTTGTTGACAGAAAACTGTAGTAGGACCGACTGTTATAGATATCCCATAGATGGCACCACGTTTTAATTTTTAATTTCTTTTTCAACTTCATTTATTTTTTCATGCACATGTTCTATTAATCTATTTACTACGTAACCTAGCTTTTTGTATCCAGTTTTTAGGCAGAGTCATTACCCAATAATACTAAATAATTTATTATAATTTTAATTCATAATGTAATAACTGAGCCACAACAACGCGTGGCCGGGTCACCTAGTGATGAGAATATAAATGTAATGTGTCTGTACTTCCTAGATGTTTGTGGAAAAAATGTTTCAAGTATCTAGGAATAACTATTAATATTTTAATTAATACAATTCAATCATATTTAGAAATGTTTGTCTGTCTGTAAAGAATGTATATTGTATTAAAAAATGTTATGTCCAATAAACATAACTGCTCTTTATTTATTAGTTTAAATTCATAGTTTAAGTATTGGAATACAATTCAATCATATTTAGAAATGTCTGTCTGTCTGTAAAGAATCTATATTGTATTAAAAAATATTATGTCCAATAAACATAACTGCTCTTTATTTATTAGTTTAAATTCATAGTTTCAAGAAGCTGCCTGTCGATCATATAAAAATAAGCATGCGTCTGGGAACTACTAACTGTTGTTTTGAGTACGACGTCGTATCCGATATTTTTGTCAAGCAATGGTTTTTATGTTACATTTCACGCGGACGTAGTCCCGGGCACAGCTAGCATCTTAATATATATATTTCTTGTGTGCGTGTGTATGTGACTGAACTCCTCCTAAACGACTGGACCGATTTTGATGAAATTTTTTGTGTGTGTTCGTGGAGATTCGAGAATGGTTTAGATTCACAATTGGACCCGGCAGGTGGCGCTGCGATCGACTTTTAGGATTTTTTTTGTTTTCAAGGCAGGACAACGTCCGCCCGGTCCGCTAGTAATAATATAAAAATGTAAATTTAACGTATTTTTACTTTTCAGATGTTTTTGATAAAAATTATCAAAGGTAATTAAGGATGGGTAATGAAATACATTTCAATCATCCACATATATAATGAGAATGTAAATCTAACGTGTCTGTACTTTTGAAATTTTTGTAAAAAAAATGTTGCAGGTGTCTTGGAATAAACGATAAAATACATTTCAATAATTTTTAGAAATGTCAGTCTATCTGTTCATACACGCATCACTGCTAAAGTACTGCGTTGACGATAAAACCTCCAAGGAAATCATAAAGCTAATCCTCGAGTAACTTTTAGTCTTGGTTTCATTAAAATCGGTTTACTCTATCAAAAGTTATTGTAATTTTAAGTAGTAGTAGTAGTAGAAAAGTAGATAAGTAAAGGACTTAATACATTCAGCTGATTTTATTAGTCACTGTTTTTTTACATTACACTTCATGTAGACGGAGTCGCAGGCATAGCTAGTTTAATAATATATATTATTAAATTAGAAGTCATCAAAATATACGCGTAATCATACGTTTTGATCCTATGACCTGTTTGTAATTGGCAATTGACCTACCACAACACATATCGTGATCTCATTTGGCCTCACGTTTAGCCCCTCGTCGGGTTGCGGGTCACGCGCGACCTCACCGACCCCACAGGTTGCATTACCGACCCGTCTAAATTGACATTTACGGATATATATTTAAACTTTTCGAACATTTATTATATAGAGATTTTTATCACATACTAGCAACCTGCCCTGGCTTTGTACGGACACAATATAGCGTAGGTGCAAATCCTTGCAACTGAGTTTTTTTTTATGTCATAGGAGGCAAACGACCAGACGGGTCATCTGATGTTACGTGATCACCGCCGTCCATAGACACTAACAACACTAGGGGAGTCGCTAATGCGTTGCCAGTCTGTGTTTGGGGAAGGGGACTAGGAGAGGGTTTATAGGTGGGCCTCCGACGCTCTCACTGATCGAACGAAACGCAACAATGCAAGCACTGTTACTTCACGTCGGTTTTCTGTGAGGGGTACTACTCCGGGCGAGCCGACCCATTCATGCTGAAACCAGTAATAGCTTGAGCGTGGCTCTACCACCTCTAGAGCTTGCGGTGAAGGGAAACATTATGATGAAACCATAGCGTGATGGGAGGGATTCTTGTAAGCCCGGCTGTCTAGCTAAAACCCTCAAGTTGATAATCTCTTTCCAGTTTCTAGGGAGCCTGTATCTAGGTTTAGTGTGTTCACCATCTTAGACCACACCATTTAACATCAGATGAGATTATTGTCAAAGTCTAAAGCATATAAAGTGTAAAACAACTATGATTAATTCATGAATGTTATGGGCTACTTTCTGACGTTCACAGAAGTCAAAGGGTTTTATAAAACTTGTCACATAAATCTTCTTTATATATCCAGGTACCAGTTTTCAAACTAATCAAAATATGTTAAAATTTATCAATCTCACAGACTTAGCATTCATTTTGATGTATAGTCCTATAAAAATAGAATTTATTAGCAAAATCACAGAGTCCATTTTCGATAAAATAGATACACAACCTTTAAACTCAATTTAAGTTTACTATGATTACAGGGCAAGGGAAGTATCGCGTGTCCTGACAGTCCATGAATCCCAGGGATTAGTCTTCAAATCGGTGGTGATCTCGCAAACAAAAGGCAGAAGGATGCAGAAACACCATAACGTTTCACATGTGGTAACAATAGCCAGACACATCAACACCTGTGTCTACTATTCCAATGTGACTGACGACGCAATAGGTAGATTCATCCGTTGGGCTGTGGACGCTCCGGTGGAGGTCATTGTAGGTTATAACTTTAAAATGGCTACGAAAGATTATAATGAAGCCGCCATGTCATTTAAAAATCCGATGCTTACTTGTTAATAAATTAACAATGGTTAAGTATAATAATTAAGTAAAATAATAATAGCTATTCATTGTATAAGTTGCACTACATTTAAAATAATCTTGGATTTGATTAAAACAATAAACAAACGCAGAACAAATCTGCACAAATAAAAAAAAGTTTACTACAATAAATTTTGGATGGGCTTAATAAACGATATATTTAACCTTCAGAGTAACTTCCGTCGAGATTGTTATCAAAAACTCACCTCATCTTCAGTGGATTTACCAAGACAATATTAGAAATGGCAGATAAAAAGCTTACGTCCCCGCATCAACCATGGTAT